>CAEGAE010061537.1:0-80602 GCA_903067095.1 Girardinus metallicus | reverse complement strand
TGTTGCAGATCTCCGTGTAGCCTGGGACCTGGCTCAGACCGCTTCCTGTTGTGTAGAGATAAAGTTAAAGATTGGAGACACACATAGACTGTTAAACACTGTTTTGTATATATATATAATTTGCATACCATTAACAAGATTGTGGAGGAGGCAGTAAGGATTTGTCACTGCAGGAGACAAAGTGGTTGCGAGGCCCTGTGCAGAGTTAATAAGCAGCTCTATTACAGACAAATCTAGGCACCATAAAATGGCATGGTGCATGAATTGATTGCACAATCAAGACACATGTTTCTCAAAAAAAAAAAAAAACAGAAACCTACCCTCATTGAGCAGAAGGAAGGAGATGCAGGTGGCTTGAATGTAAAGTTGAGGTTTGATGATTTCTGGCTGCTCAGGTAAGTATGCTTGATCTCAAGATAAGAAGGCATCTCCTTTACAATCTGGAAGAAAAAAAATCATACAATGTTTTACTTGGAGAAATAAATAAATTTTGTTACAAATCATAATATTTCTAAATCTCCTAATAGGATGCTGTAATCACCTCATAGGCACACTGCTCTTCACTGTCGAAGCACTTGTAAGAGCTTAAAGCTTTCACCTGTTCCAGCATGGAGCTTTCAGGTTTGGTGCAGGGCACCTTAAAAATCCTTTGGGAAAGGGAAAACCAATTCACCCTTATTTAATCTCTGCAAATACCAGGCTGAATATGCCATTTTTTACAATACTTACCACACTGCTTTGCATGCTGATGGATCTCCAGCAGAAGAAAGCAGAATATGAAGGAGCAGAACGAGAGAAAATGCTCCAAGTAAAACTCTAAAACCCATCGCTTTGGTGCTTAATGGAGCTTGGTGAAGCGATCAGCCTCTTCTGAGCTTAAAAGCCTGAAGAAATACCTCGTTCAGGTCTTTAGGCTCCTCCCAACCTTGGGCACATCACAAGATTGCTTCAAACAAGCACAGAAAATTCACCAGACAGTAGAATAGGGTCATATTATATTAAGCAAATTAAATTGCACCAATTCAAGAAACTGAGATAATCAGTAGTTCTGAAAGTAGGAGGCATCTAGCAAATGTTGTCGCATTTTGCTTGATTAGGCTTTCTTTTGAAGTCATGAGATTCAATGACACATGAAAGGCTTTCAATGACTCAGTGAGCTGATCACATGTAGAGACGTTATTTATGAGAGAACATGCTATGTGAGGACAAATTGTTTGATGGGCCCACAAAAAAATCTAATCATAATATTAAATTTACAATTCATTTATTAAAGATGCTCTTTTTTCTTATGTTCAGTTCACAGAAATTTGCTTAACTTGAATACTTTTTTGCTGAAAAAGTTGTTTTGTCAATAAAGACTATGAAATGTGAACATACAATTGTACTCTTAATTTTATATAGTATTTATATGGGACATCAAGAAAATTATTAGAATAAACTTCTTTGTTAACCTACAATAAGTCCAATTTCCTAACCCAGTTAGAAAAGCAATGTATTCTGAAAAATCGTATGTTGGACATTTTTCTTATGTATAATTTGATTCTTTAAGGAATTGATCCATTTGTGTTGTACAGACATAAATATTATTGATTTAAATGGCTCACAGATATAGAAGCAAAGGGAAGTCAGATAGTGTTGACCAATCAGATGGGGTTGGATTGGATGGTTGGAAATTATAACCCCACTTTTGTTTAGTCACTCAACACACCAAATCATCTTTGGTGGACTCAAGTCTGAACTTTGACTAGGTCACCCGAAACTTTCTTTTGAGGTATTCAGAGGTACATTTACTTTGTGGGATTTGGATAAACAACCCAAGTATACTCCAGCCAAAAGTTAAACATTTTCTATTAGGATTTCCTGCAAGAGAACAGAATTTATGATTCCATCATTTACGGCAAGCTGTCCAGGTTCTGAAGCTGCGAAGCATACCTATATTGTCATGCTACCACCACCATGTCAATTTGAGGTTATTTTCTCATTTATCTGGTTTCTGGTTATCTCACCAAATATAACTGGAAACAAACCTTCCAAAAAGACATCATTTTATCAAGTTGGAGAGAGAAGTAAAATGTTGTATGCGTTGTATTTTTTTCTAGAATTTGTTTTTGGATACATCTTTTCTCTTAATAAATGAAAATATAATATAAACAGCTTCTCTGTATTCACACAATGTATTTTTCTCTAATATAGAAAGGAATAAGAATAATGCTAAAACTGTTAAGTGTGACAAAGAAAAACAGAAGAAACCGAAGAACTGAGATGAGTGCAGTTTTAGTAATTAAAAATCAGATCTGAGATTTCTTTTATACTACACCTGGATTATATTATATGCATAATTTTTACTAGATTTTTTTCTTCCAAAAGAGAGAAAAAAAAAATCAATGAAATATTTTATGACAAAATTTAAAATATCTTTAAGAACTGGTTTGTTTCATCAAGATTGACTTTGTTGTTTAATTGACGAAAGTCAGCAGAATTCAACACTTGGTCAGACAATAACCACAAGACTTTAGTCACACAAATCAATTTCAAGCTCCATTGCTGTGCCTCATGACAAGCCTGATGTATAAATTGGCTTCCAGTCCTCTTACTCATTCATGATTTATTGAGCGAGGAAGCAAATTGAACAAATACTTTCCCACTTCTGAAGAAAAACAGTATGAAGACTGTGCTGCTGGCCCCTGCTCTCCTTTTAGGCCTGTTCGGCTGCTTGGTCGCCATTCCTCCTCTGGATCCTTTCCCCTTTCCTGTTCCTTACCGTGCTTTCTGTAGAGCTTTATGGTGAGTACATTTCTTTCCCCCCCTCTACCTTGCTTGACTAAATCTGAATTTTGATTTCATCGTATGTGCTAAAAAAAAAAATAACAACCCTCTTTTTCCTAGGCTCTTTGCAACACCTTGTGCAGAAATCAGCACCACAATTGCGCAGCAAATCCGAGCCTTCAGCCCTGAGTATATGGTAACAGAGCATAAGTTTCTCATTCTTCTTAAATAAATGAAAGGATTTGGTGTAATGTTCTGGGCTGGCTTATTTTACAGCTCTCTTTGGCAACTCCTTTGAAAATTAAAGCAAACCACACTTCCCCTGATGGCGTCACTGCTCAGAACATCACCTTCTCCTTCAGTCCTACCATCTTAACTGGAGGCTGCCGTGTTTCTGTGAGTAAAAGATTTGTGTTGGAGCTGATTTACAGAAATGTTTGACATTTGTTTTGTAGTTTGATTTCAGTAGATTTTTGTTATACTTTTTTTTTTATATCTAAAAGAAGAAAATTGAAATCTAATGATACACATATCTTAAATTAGCAAGCACATAAACTCTTAAAACAGTTGTTCATGATTTTTAATTGACTACCTAATCTGCTCTTTAGGCTCAGTCCATCTCTCTTGGATTCACCAGTCTTCTTGATGATGGGCTTAATTACTGCAATTTGTACAAGCTGCTGTCAGGTAAGCAAACAAACTGGAAGAAACCCTTATTCTGGACATCATTACTTCAAAACATGTGTTTGTTATAACAGAGCTGCTGGTTTCCTCAATGTTCTACTTCTAGCGAGCGGACTCACCTCAGCTCCAGGCTTCACGGAGATGACAAATGAATGGGCCTGTCTGGGATACGGGATGGCCAAATGCAAAGCGTAGAGAAAGGCTTTAGAATACCAGTCATATAAAAAATTCATTCAAGTCTCCTGTTGAATCAAAAAAGATAAAATTGATCTTTCTTTTACGTGGTGGAATTTATTTCTATGTGTATACTTAAAAAAAAATAAAATAAAAGCTGGAATTTAAATCTGCCCCTGCTTGTCACTGCTGTCTTTTTATTCTTCACACTGTTGTATTTATATTATCAAGTAAGATCTTGGAAATATGCTCAGAAATAAAAGAAAAGGACATTAAAAGTGTGTTATTAAAAATTATTTTCAAATAATTATTTTTTTCTAGTATCTAATGATCCCTGTCTCCAACAGTCACTGAGAGAGAGGGCTGTACAACTTAGACAGGTTGTCAGTCCTTCACAGGACAAAACAAAGACCAGATCAGGGTAGTAATTAATTACATTTACTCGGATGATTTATAAAAAGTATTTCTTAAAGTAGTTTTTGTCTAAAACTTACCAGAGTAATATTATTTTGAAGAAGGATACTCTTACTTGAGTAAAGTATTTGTCAATTCAACACACTGCTGAGCATCCGTGCATACATAAACTCATTCCTAGGGGCAATTTAGAGTAACCAATTGACCTAACAGACACTTTTTAGGCTGTGGGAGGAAACAAACCACAATACTAGAGGTGACCCCATGCATACACAGAGAATATGCAAACTTCATGCAGAAAGATTCCAGGCCAGAATTTGACCCCTCCTGCTGCAAGGTAACAAAAAATGTTGTATTTATTTGTAAAAAATGAGAAATGGTCAAAATAACGAAAAAGATGCAGCGCTTTCAGACCTCAAATAATGCAAAGAAAACAAGTTCATGTTATTTTAGAAACAACAATACTAATGCGTTCACTCAGGAAAAGTTCAGAAATCAGTATTTGGTGGAATAACCACGAGGTTTACAGTGGGGTTCAGTTCACTGGTCTCTTTTTTCCAGAGTTGTACATTTCAGTAGGAGTGGTCATGTTTACAGTGAAACATAAGCAGTTTTCATTTTGGATTGTGTATGTTTGTTTGCATGCCTTATTGTGTCAGCATTTTAATGTTGCAGACATGGTGCTTTTGCCTTGTACTTATATTACTACAAAAAAGAACAACGCCATTCAGGAGGCAGATGATCCCTGATGAATCATAGCCATGACTGATTTGGAACCTGAATGCTAAAGAAGAAAAGACTTCATTCTCAATTGGTAAGGATGTAAATGTTCCACGTATACATTCCTCTTGTCATCTTTGGCACCAGATACTTGCAAAGAGTTGAGGATTCTACAATATAAAAATCTCATGATGCAACCTGACAGATGGTGCATAAATGTTAGGGATAAATGTTCCTTCTCTAAGCTCACCATATATTTTAGCTGAAGTCGGACCCCGTTAAAAGGACACTGTGTCCACTGTGTGCTTCCACTGGACTGGACGTGCTGGTTCTTAACCACAAATAGACCAAAAATGCTGGAGTTTGATCAGCATGTTTTTATGCTTTCATTTTTTGAACTTTTCAACTATTTTTATGCCACTATCACATGTATTTCACAATCATATACAGCTCTGGAAAAAAAAAAAAAAACAAACCACTGCACTGAATCCCATTGTAAACCTCATGGTTATTCCACTATATACTGATTCCTGAACTCTTCCTGAGTTGAAACATTACCGTTGTTGTTTCCAAAACAATATGAACTTGTTTTCTTTGCATTATTTGAGGTCTGAAAGAATTGCATCTTTTTCGTTATTGTGACCATCTCTCATTTTCTGCAAATAAAAACTAAATTTATATTTGGAATTTCAGAGACATGCTGTCAGTAGTTCATAGAATGAAATAATAATCTTCATTTTATTCAGACATATACCTATAAAGTGTAAAATCAGAGAAAGTGGTCATTTTAAGAGGTCTCTTAATTTTTTTCCAGAGCTGTAAGCCAATTTCATATATTACTCTTTCTTTTGTTTTTTCTGTATGGTTTTTAAAAATGAAACCCCTCAGTTCATCCTCTGTACTTTAAAAAGCTATACAGTGAACTCAAAAAAGCCCCTTTAGTCCTGTTTTAAACATGTAACTTAACAAATCTGTGTTGCCGAATCTGTGTTGTTTGTTTTATAGTTTCAGTTTAATCTCTAAAACCATCTGTCTCATTTGATATCATTTCCCTTCAGATTTTATCTTCAGGTTATCGAAATGCACAAAGACACCACTGTGTTTAACTAATAGCGTCATTCTCACACCATGTTGTTGCTTCAAGCTGTTAATGCAGACAAAATAGTCAAGTCCTAAATGATCAGACAACCTCAAGTTAGCCATTACATTGAACTGTATTGCTTCAATTTACATTTTACATGATCAAAAACAAATGCAGAATAATATGTCTGTCCTGGTCATGTTTTAGAAAATTTCTAATTGTTTACTTGGGCTTTAAACAAGTAATAAAAACAACATTATTGCCAAAATAATAATAAAATCAATTATTAAACTCAAACAATAAAGGAAGCATATGAGTACACAAAATGCAAAAAAACCCCAAACATATTTCTGCTGGATTTGTCACGTCAAGAAAGAACTTGTTCTCGAGCTAAGAATCATTTCTCTGAATTATTTGGAACAATTCATCTATTGACTTTACTGCTCAACTCCTGAAATATATTTATATGGTCTAAGCCATTGTAACGCATATGATAATAACCATGCAATTATCCTCCAGGCTGTGGAACAGTCAGCAGGCTGTGGGTGCTGCAAATGCAACAATTTTCTTTAGTAACGGAAAACAATCTCAAATCCACATGCATAATTGTTTGAGAACATAACAGTCTTGTGGTGAGCATGACTGTAGTGCAGCATTTTGTTGTCATTCTTTGGAAAATAAAAAGAATACAAGAAAATAATCTTATAGATCTTTTCAGACAAAGACAACAGTATTTTCATCAAGCAAATATTTATTTTTTAGTCACTAATCTTAGTTCATATGGAGAGATTTGAGTTTTAACAATGAGCTTTTTCATGGTGGCTCCAACAAATGTGCATTTAGTTATGTGCAGGACAAGACAATCCTCTGGTAAAACTAAGCTTTTGCTAAAGAATAAACATGTTTTCATCTTTTTGATGAAAACATGTTTCATCAAAAACAGGACACAATCACATATTTTTTGTTTTCCTTCTCATTTGCAGACAGAAGCGCCAAAGCCAAGACAGAGCCACTCATTGGTGAATTCAACAAAGCCTGGGGTTTTGTTGAGTCCACTTCCTGAACAAAGAAAAGACAAAACAAGTAAAAATGACAAGTGGGCAAATGTTGAAAAATTTCATGACTGGAATGATTCTTTAACTGAAAATTTGTCATTCTGATTATTATTTATCCAAGTGCACAAACCGACCTTTTATAACTTTGTAGAGGTTGCAGTAATTTGTTCCGTTATCAAAAGGACTGAACCAAAATGGAGACACTGAGGAACCCTGGACAGATATGGATCCAGAAAAGTTTACATGAAGGAAAAACATTTAGCTTAGACACTTTTTTGCTCTTGCTTAAGCATTAAGAAGTATATAACTGAGTTAAAAACGGCTTGAACTCAAGAGCCATTTGACTCACCTGTACATGGCAGCCCATACTCAGGGTTGTAGAGTCCATTGTGAAATTAAGGTTTGCAATTTCACCATCTTTGGCAGTGTGATTGGCTAGAATTTGATCTGGTGTTACCGGACCAAGCTGGGGTAGAAGACAGAAATGTTTTAGCCTCTATGAATCTGTACAACTCTGAAAGCAGTACTGTACATTTTTTTTTATACCTTGTATGACTTCTTGTCATCTTTTATGCCAGTCACAATGGCCATATTAACTTGATCACATGGAACTCCAAATAACCTGGATCAGATCACAGTTAGAAGACTGGCTCCATGCACAACACTTCGCTAAACAATATACACACAGACAAACAGTCCCATACCAGATAATCCTGCAGAAGGCATTTGAAGATGGAGCTGGTCTTCCACTTGTGACGATGATGCACATTCCTAAAAAGAGAAGGAATGCCACAAAAACAGACCTCACAGCCATGATGAGGGACTTTCGTCTGGTTCCGAAGGCAGGACTGACTAATTATTTCTTCCTTTGGGGTTTATATGGAGCATTGCACTCAAAGGCAGCACCTGAAAGGCGCTTGGATTGTCATGTGGAGGCATGGAAATGCAATTTGGATGATGGTGAGCATGACCCAGGCAGCATGTTTGTCATCTTTCAAGGCTAGTTAAAATATTTTAGTGAATCAACAGGCTGGGTGGACAGCCATTATGACTTCTGTCTTGAGATATCTGCGCTAGCCCAACTGACCTAAATGTGAAAGCTTAGACTAATGTCAAAGAGAGAAAAATATTAGTATAGACTATATTTTAAATTAACATCCCTTTATATAAGGGTATTAATATTTGGTCTAAACTGTAAAACAGAAAATGAAATTGTGTTATAATTGTATTGTTATATAACAATATATATATAAACCGTTTTTTTAATACATTTAATTACATTATATTTTTTTGACCTATTTGTAGAAAAAAAAAAAAAAACTTAAATTGACACAGAATTCAGTTGTAAGATAATTTAAAACTATTAAGCAGCCACATTTATTTCTGAGCTATATTGCAAATACATGTTTCTTTTATTTCATTTTTAGATTAAGAGGGAGATTGTGTTTTTCTTCAGTCAGACAAATGGTTATGTTTTTCTGACAAATGTCTACATATACAAGGGAACTATCAAGATATATTTTGATGTGCAAAACAGGTCAGCTTTTATGTGCTCTTCCTGGTTATAACATGTACATTACTTAGGAGTGATTTAAACCGTATTTGTAAGAAAATTGAGCATCTGTGTAAATAATCAGTTTTCCAGAAAATGAAAAAAAAAGTCAGCAAAAAGTCATCACCCATCGCAAGGACATTTGTTTTATTGCTTGGCTTGTTCTGCTTTGTGTCTGTCTCACTAACATCACATGTACTAGAGGTACATTATGTCATCACAGAAGATATAAGTGACTTCACACACGGCGACTTTCTTTTCACAACATAGCTCTCCAGCTGCTGCCACCATGACTCTCAGATCCCTGTTGGTCTTTGCTTTATTCCTGCAGTTTGTTTTACCTGCCTCATCAGCTGTAGATCCATCAAAATGCATAGCAATATGGTAGGAAATGAACATTTTCACAGTTGTTGAGATGTGTCTTTTTTTTGTGCTGGTTGCTATGTTCATTGTCTGTCTGTCTGTTCTAAGAAATGAGAGGAATCTTTCTTCCAGGACTTTTAGGCTGCCCTGCTCTGAACCTGTGAGTGATCTGGTGAACCAGCTGAAGGCTTGGAGCACAAAGAAGTGTCGAGACGGTCCGGAGAAGTGCATGTATAAGGTGATGAAATACTGAGCAAAAACTGAGCAATGCAATGCTTGCATTGCTCAGCACATTTATTTATTGATATTAAACTATGGTATGTTTGTTCTTGTTTTTGTTCCTTAGATAGTGAGCGAGTCCCCAGAAAAGCTTGAAGTAGAGCACACCTCCCCTAAGTCAGGCAAAATTACAGAAATTAACTTCATCTTTGGCCCACTTGCTGCAAAGTCCTTCTGCAAAATTAAAGTTAGTTTACAATACTGCATTGCAAATTAAAATAAAATAAAAAATTACAGCATTTTTGTTTTAAAACATAGATACGCTGTGTCCGTCCACAGGCTATTTCTACCACAAAATCAAAGAATGGAACTGATCCCAATGACTATTGCCTCCTCTACAATCTAATTGATGGTAAACTATTTACTCATATTTACTTAGTAAATATTTCCTGCAGTATAAAAATCTGATTTCATTTATTTTTGTTGTTGTTGTTTTTACCTAAAAAAGCAAGCGGGCTGACCCAGGCAGAAGGCTACAAAGAAATCTGCAATAAGGAGAAATGTCCCACGATGTCATCAGCAGACTGTGACAAAGACAAAGACTTTTATGTGTGAATGATTTCCCTAAAGGCTAATTCTTTTAGTTGATTATAAAATTTTGTGCCTCTATTACATCAAGGTTCACAATCAGTTCACAATTATTCTTTCTGTGCTGTCTTTCTCTTCTTGTTGAAAAATTATTATAGAGATTTAATGTTATGGTAATGACTGTGTTTTGTTTTTCCTTTTTCTTCATCTCAGTTTGTGCAAATAAACTATGCATTAAAGAATTGTTCAACATTTTTGAAGCGGGGCTCAATCAGTCGAACTTCATTCGTAGAGCGTTTTCAAACAGATTAGATGATACAGACAAACAATAAAAACAGCAAAAGTAACCAAAAAGAAGGTTGGATAAGGCTATTTCATAAGATTAAGATAGAAAAAAATTCTAAACACAAAGAGAAGTGAAAAAATAAGATCCAAATATTTGATATTTCATCAAATAAAGTAAATACACAAAAGTTGTTTCGATCCAGTTTGAGAACGAAATATGCAGTTGAACCTAAATTTAAAGTTATTTTTAAATTTAGGTAGACCTATGTGGTGGTAAAATGACTTTTTTTTTTAACCTTACAGCATGTTCTCTTTTCAATTCACTATGTGTGCACAAAACTCAGAGTTATTTCTCTACTTTATAAATAAAATGCTTTGTTTTGAACATTTTAATTTAGTTCACACTGTGTAGAGGGTTTTGGACCAACTTGGTGTTCAGCCCGGATGAAAAAAAAAGTGTTGAACTTGAGTGTTTGTGTGAGAGCCTCATATCCAGTCAGATTTATTATGCACCTCTTTTATTTACAACACAAATCATCTTCTTTATCCATGGAGTCAATCAAAAAAAGAAAGAAAATGTCCAAAACAGACGGCAAATAGCCTGGCTTGTACACTATATACATATAATGCAATAATGTTAACATCTTATACAGTTTGTCTGTGAGAATAAACTTCACATATCTGCATAAAGCATCTAGAGTGCAGAGATTGCTCCTTGTCTTTTCTTCTTTACCCTCTCTGGTGTACTGACTGCTGTCCGATCAGTCCCCTCTGCTTCCTTTAACGTCACTCCAAATTAGCCCTAATGCTTAGCAGCAAGTGTCAAGACAGACTTGAAAAAAAGAAAGCGCATTAAAGAGTCAGCCGAGATTGATACATCAAGACAGGAATTAGGCTTCAAAATAAAGCAAGAAAACTGTGTCTAACCTCTAAGTGAGTTAGAGCTGCAAAGAAATAAAACAAATTGTAGACTATGGTATAATTTTATGGACAATTACCTAGAGTCTGTCGAACTAAAATAAAATGTTTTAAACTGAATTCTATTGACAGCTTCTTGCCCTTAATGCAATGCAAGACTTGAGGAAGGATAATTGCAAAGATATGCAGTACAAAGTCTCCTTATTGGTCATGTGTAACTCACACTCTCATGAGCCCTCACCATTAGTGAACAAACTCACACGACATCAAGCACAACACCTAGTAAAGGCTTTGCCTCATCTCCAAGTTACACTGGTCAATGTGGGTAGATCTAAACTGTAGATCTAAAAACTGTTTCTACTGGTTTCATGTATTGTTTATAGATTTAATGATAAAAACTGGAATAGCAATGAGGAGAACTTTTACAAAAGTCTAATAATGACTATCTGAAATCCTTTCAAACACCCAGGAGAAACCTGCTAATACAGCCCTGTCATTTAACCCCTCAGATAAATTCGGGTAGAAGAGCAATTCAAGGTTGACAAATGTTATCTCAATTCAAATCTGCATGCATTAGCTTTTGCTGTATGTAAATTTTATCTGTTACAAATGATAAAACTAAATGTCAAAGTCATCAGCCACAGTTCACCCAGAGCTCCTCTAGATAACTGATATAGAACATCTTCAGTTTCTGATCTGCTTCAATACGTCTTCGTCTTAAACCCAGTGAAAGATAAGATCTTTCACTGAATACTTTACAGCTCAGGGCTGTTTCAAAGTAACAAAAATCAATGAATACAAATATTTAAGAAAATATCTACCAAAAACACCATACAACTGTAATAAATGGAGAACCTCAGGGCTTCAAACAAAAACAATAAAGCAAACAACAGTTTAAGAAATTCTCTCCAGGGATTTGCAATCAATGTCCTTACTGTAGTAAATGCTGTGCATGTTGAGATGGAGATTTTGTAGAACGTTAATTCCTGTTTCATCCATTTTGAATGGTGCAAGTGTCTCGGAGTCGAGTGTTCTGCTGCATCAGGACACGGTACATCACTACATCACTATAGTGTTCCCTTTATATTGTACAAGACATCATAACACATTTATTAGTCCATTCCTGCTTCAAACACATGAATGAACACAAATGTTTGCGAATCCAGTTTCTTTAAACCGAGGGAGCAAATTTCTAGCACTTCTATTTTTGCAAGTGGCTCTCTGCAACCTCCACAATACTTTTGCATTTATGGCATTTCAAAGACAATTCCAAAATAAGACATTAAACTAGCATTTATGAGTGTTGCCATTTGCATCTGTACATATAATGCATAAAAAAAATGGTTTAAACACTTTCATTCCTGATCATTTTAACTCCATTTTACAACAGAGAGTTTATCTTTCATTACAGCGATTAGTTTGACTGATTAAGTTAGCTGAAACAATATAAGATTTACATATACAGTTGAGTTGTATATACGTGTGTACAGAATATATGAAATGTCATGGTTCATAGTATATATTTAGAATTGCGTTCATCAGATTTAATTTCACTCGTTTTGACTTTCCAATACGCAATTGGAATCCAACAATATTTAAATAGTTCTAAACATTCATTAGTAATGTGTTAATTTGTTAATCTAACCAACCATATGTATTTTTTTTTTATAATGTCTAATTGAGGTTACAGTGTAGAAAACAGAAGACACAGGCAATATTGGTTTAAAATTTTTCCCTAATAACACAAAAATTCAGCAAACTGTAAGTTTAAAACAACAAATTATGTCCTGGTAAAGCTTAAAAAGGCTTTCTTCTCAAAAGCAGTTGAATTCAGCCAAAAAACAACAACAAATGTTTAGAAGTTTTATAAGAAGATAGATAGCTGACAAAGTTTAAATGCTTCTGGTATTAAAAGAAGCAGATTTTTTTTCCCTTCTCTTGTTCCATCTTGCTTGCTATTTCCTCTGATGGGCATGGGCCGGGATGAGACTCTGCCTGTATTTCACTCTGTAAAACACCACGTTTTCACCATAGTGACACATATACTTAAAACAAATATGGCAACTCTGATCCAATTTATTTTATTTTGAACATAAAGCAAACTTGTTTCTATGGATGTAACTATAATATAAAGCTCTATTACATTAATGACATTATTTTCTGTATTTATGTCTATATCTTTACATCTATAAACAACTCTAGAGAAAAACGAGATCATTCCAGAATTTACATTGCTTACTTTTGATTAAAATTGTTCAATGACAAAATAAAATGTATTATTTTGAATTCATGTATTTGCATAAAAAAATAGGAAATGAGATGGAATGGCCGCCTTACACATAGATGCTAATTTAAAACTTTGCACTGGTCTCTTAAATGTTTTCCGGAGCTGCTTTTATCACATTGTTTTCATTTTAATACTTTATTACTAGAATTTAAAAAATATAAAATAAACATCTCCTAAATTTAATCAAAGTTTTTATTAGACATACATTCGTGCAAAAGATCATACCTTTTTTCCATTCTGCCCTTTGTAGAGTAGCACTGGAAGTGTAACAATATGAATAAACCAAATTTACTGACTGACTTTCCAGAGAAACAACGGAAACCGAGTTCCACAGATGCAGATTCCTCATCTACTTTTTGCCCCACTGAGTGAGATGGTGAGCAGGTGCAAGGCCAAGAGCACAGCAGAGAACATGTGCAGGGTTTATTTATTCTGCAGACCTCCCGTGATATCATCTTACTTGTCTTAATTTGTGTTGCCATCAACGCCAATGTAAAAATGGCACAAATTTAACACCACAGATGGACACTAGGCGGGAGGACTTCAGTTTTATTGTTGAGCAGTTAAATATAAGAAAGAAAACACAAAATTATTTTTAGTTTTTAATTAAAAACATAAAAATTTTGCATAAAAATTTTGCAGCTCATGAGTACTTTCCTCTTGACCATTTTGTCCAATGGGGGAAAATAGTTTACAAACCAGTAATCTAAGTAGAACACGGGACATGTTCCATTTGAAGCGAGTGGCTTAAAAAGACAAGGCAGGCTCTACATATAACTGCTTACCATGCATGTTGCTCCAAGTTTGCCATTTGGATTTTCAGAATAGCATCAAACTGATAAGAGTGAAGAGTGGCACTATTTTAGTTTCCATGCCATGGGTGCAAATGTTTGTTTTTTTGCAACTAGAAATATTTCAGAGCAGCCAAATTAATATATTTTCTAATTGAGAAAATAGTGTAGTAGCCTAAGTTAAAAAGTGAGTCTGGTCACTCGGGCATATTCTCAGGTGTCTCATTAAAAGGACTTTCAAAAATGGAACTGGTTTGACGGAAAGTTTTAGGAGTTTAAAACCTCAGTACACTTTGGAACCGGCCCATGCCTTCTTCTGACACAAACACTTGGCACAGTTAAAAGGTTGCTAAACTGGTTTAAAGTATGTGATTCAACATAGTTAATGATAAATTATAGCAGAGCTCAGTACTTACATAACAAGGGTGATTATTCATTCTTTCACACGTACACACAGACAAATTCACAACAAGTCTTCTCTCTCTCTTTCTCTCTTGTGAGACTGCAAATGAAAGCTGATCTTTGGCAGCTGACATTTTCGAGATCTCCTCTGTGGACCGAAATGTCCTCAACTACTGGTTTAGCGTTGCATGTTAGGCAGTAGTAATGACTTCACACGCATTTTCTGTCTTCCCGCCGTGTCACTCAGTATCCATCCTCCACACCAGTGGAACAGAAGGAGAAAGGATTGAAGCAATCTGTGATTAAGGCAGTCTCATTAGTATTGCAGAGTGTTTTGTTGTTTTTTTATTATTTTGGCCCCTGTTGTGGAGACAGACTGCCACAACAGTCATAAGTTTCTTTTGCTCCTTCTTTTTTGTCCTTACAGAGAAGATGAGTAGGTGTGAACAGTAGCGGTGAAAGAAAATCAGAGTGTGATCCAAAACGTTAGATCCACGGAGGAAGAATATCCGATCGAAAACAACATCGAGCTGTAATCCTCTTTGGAAGAAAATGTCATATTTGGTTTATGTATGATATTCGTATCTCCTCACGGTGAATTATGTTTTACAGGGCTCCTAGACTAAAAAAAAGCCAGGGCGATTGAATTAAATAAAGTAGAAGCCTAGATCTAATTTGTCCTCTGAAGTTAGTGCTAGGGGCTTTTTCAGCGGCGTGCAGAGACGGGGATAGACAAAGATCCCGCTTACAGTAGATTATTTCTGTCTCACTTAACTGAGTTCATTTCGAGATTCAAAGAAAAATCAAAGCAGATACATACACATTAGTAGGACAAAGAAGATGAAGCTCTGCCTCTGTCATCTACTGAGGTCAGCTGATAGTTTCCCTTCCTTGTAGTGCACAGTTCACACGTTCCAGCTGTCCTGAGATCTGACCAAATGGCAAACCTCGTGTACTGTACTTCTTTACTGTCCTTCAAGTTATAGGGCTTTAAGTAACAACTTTCTGAGAGCTCTCTATACTTTAACAGTCCCTTTAGACCCACTCCTGCATGGAGCGCTTGCAGTACAGTATGTGCCGCTGCGTGCTCTTCCTCCTGAACTGGAAAACGGTGTAGAGGAGGACCATCATGCACAGCGCCAGGACGCAAGGAATGGCAATGGCCACAGCCTTCTCCGTACCCCCAACGCTGTCCAGTTTGATGACGACATCCACGTCGTTGTTGTCACAGTGCCTTTCGTCAGCCGCCGGGGGATTCCAGCCCCAGTCAGGGTCAGCAGGGAGGCCATCACAGCCCATGAAGTCCCTCAGAATAGATCTGGGGTAGCCGGGCTCCACGCGAAGCAGCTGGTTGTTAAACTTCCAGTACTCTTTTCCCTTGTAGAAGTAGGTAAAACCTGCAAAGGAGATATGAAAATAAAGGGGAAAAAATTTGTTTGTTAGGATTAAAAAATTAGTCTTGTTATGATAGATTTAATGGTGCCCTGTTCAATTATTTTGCTGTCAAGTGAAGCACTGCAAGTGGGATGTCATTATGTTGAACTGCAAAACTTTATCTGGCTTACTGATTGTCTTTTGTCTGATAATATACTTTCATGCTGAGATTTTAGGCATAAAATTATTCTGAAGATGGAAAACATATCTATTAAACTATTACTATAAAATCCATCGTTGAAAAATGAACCACAAATTTACAAGCATAAAATGATATAAAATTAACTATGACAATCCAAATGTCAGGTAATAAGATGAAAAAGGCAGAAACAAATTAAACTTTTCAAATAAAAATGAAAAGAAAATATTAAATTTCAGGGTCTAAAGTTTAGTTTTATCATCACAGATTGAAATTACAGTGAATACAATTAAGGCTATATTAATATATGGCACAATTGTTTTTCGAATAAAGGACAACACAGTGAAATTGAAAAACACATTTTTCAGTACAATATGCTAATATATGTAAGCCCCATTTAACTAAATCTCTTAAAAGATCAAAACATGTAAAACGAATATCAATTCAAATAAAAATAATGAATGAAATTTAATCAGAAATGGTATGTTAAAAATTATTTATATCCTTACTTAATACTTCATATTGGTGTCCAACTTTTTCAATATTTCCTCTGCTGTTTTTGATTATCTATCTTTAGTTTGGAGCTCCAACTCTTATTGCTTCCAGAGAGAAGAAACATAAAGATAAAATGTTATTAAATCAAGAGACTACTTCATGTCCACATTTATTTACACATGAAATGTGTAAATAAATTTTCAAAAAGGTACTCGAGGTTAGCAAACACCACAAGCTTATACATGTGACATGAAGATAGAATAGACATTTTTCCCCCATTTTCTCCCCTAACAACCAGTTTGGATGTGGATTGGGTCTAATGGTTTTAATGGAGAGTTTTCAAGATAACTTTGTTTGATGCAGTTCTCCAACAGTGAGCTCTGGAAGTTATTTAACATCCCTTAAAAATCTTCTCATCCTCTGTGATGGAAAGATAAATATTGATCCACTCCAGCATTTATTTTATGGGGATCTTTAGAGATTCCTATGATTTTTGCAATCCACATACCATTTGCCTTGTCCACAAAGGCGCCCTGTGGAGAGTCAGGGATGCCCTTCCAGATAGTGATGGGTTTAGGGTAACCTGGGTCCATCGTCCTCATGTCCTCGTTATACCTCCAGTATCTAAAAAAAAGAAATAAAGTGATAAATACCAACAGTTAAACAGAGGATTTGGAGTCTGCTACTTCATCATTGATCCAATATGGACAAAGACTCTGTTCTCACAAAGACAGAGAACAATTTTCTCTGCTACTATTTAAAACATATATAATTAGAACAAAAGTACAAAGTGTGTAGGTATTGCACTTTCTCAGTTTCTAAGATGCACACGAAGCAGAATATCCCTAAAAAAGAACAAGGTAAATTTGCTGAGTTGTTTTTTTGTAGCCAGATAAAAATATGTAAGGCATTTATCTGCAGAGTCATAACCTTTTTCTTGCATTTTCATATTTTGTAGTTGTTTGTGTTGCTGTTTTTAGGGATGCTTTAGGGTTGGTGATAGCAGCTAGTGATGATGTGAAGAGCTTAACAAATAAAATTTAATTCAAGCATCTCTCCAGCTCTATGCCTACTAACTTATTAGATTTTCCAACATAACTTACTTTTATCAACCATATCCCCCTGGGTTTTAGTTTGCAAAGGCAATAAACTGAATGCTACAATTTCATAAGGTGTTTTTAAAGGTTCGATCTGAATGCTTTGGCATGCTTTATTAGAGTTTTCTTTTATATTTCTAAATATAAAAGAAATATATATTTCTTTTATATATATTTAAATAATATATATAAGGAGTCATCCTGGATTCCCAGGAATCCAGGATGATTCCTGGGTTCAACTCTTGCTTAGTGAAGAGATGAGAGTTAATTTAAGCTCTAAGTTTGCAAAGTAAACATGAAAATTTGCACTTACTCTAGTTATTAATGAGAGTTGAGTGGATGTTACTTCCTATATAAAATTTTAAATGTGTAAATGTACAGGATTTAAGCAAGCTGATCGTCGGTGTTCCTTATATAAATGTTTAAACGGGTGGAGTCATTCTTTTTATCCCAAAACAAAAAAAATAATTTACTTTATCTGTAGTTAGACAGAATTACTCCAACTGATATGATGGTACTTTTCAGAAAAAAAGACCATTAGCTGACTCATTTCACATGACAGGAAAATCCAATCAATCAGTCATCCACGGCGTGTCTATCTGCAATGCAGATTAGTCTCAGAAGTTTTTGTGAGTGACGAGCTCCTCACACACTGCTGCGCAAACCCGAAAAACTATAGATAAAAAAGCCATTTGAATTAGAGCACCATCAGCCCCCCGTCACACATCCCCGCTGAGAGATAAAATCAACTTTACAATTATCTGCACAACGTCCCCTTTTATTAAATGGAAGAATCTGTGGATGGAGCTGACAAAGTGTTTTGTCAGCTCCATCCACAGGGTCCTGTGACCTTTCAGAATATGATTTATCTCAACAGCTGAACATGTGAGTCAGACAGGCATATTCTCATACAGTACAACGGCTCTGACGCACGTAAATAAACAGCAGATCTTCTGCTTTAGGCATTCTGGAGAGACAACAACAATAATTTTGAAGTTCCTTTGAACTATGCTAACACCTGGCCCCGTAAAAAAAAAAAAAAAAACTTCATCCAAGTTGTTAAAGTTAAACTTGAGTATCACTTTTGTGGCTACAAAAAAAATGCACTCAGGTTTTGAGAAAATGTCCCTCTTGGGTAGTGGAAATGTAAAAAAGCGAAGTAGTTTTTACGCGGTTGAAGTAAAAAGGTACCACATAATATTAAATATTAAATTAAATAACTCTTGAATTATTTGACTCTTTGATTTGATTTAGATAAAAATTTACAATTTATATTTAACTGATGGAAATAAGTTAAATATAACTTATAAGTCCCTTAAAAATTTTGCTTTTAAGGGACTTAACTTCAAGTCGTCTCCAGGTGTGCATACAACACACATATCCAAAACTGCAATAATAATTATGATTCTATATATTTTGCAGTTCTAATTAGAATGATACTCAACTGAGCACCGAAATAAAACAACAACAAGAAAACAGAATTTGCCCTACAGACTGGTGAAATCAGGAATAAAATATTTCACATAGAGATTCTTTAAAACACAGTTTGGGTTTTATTTGCTTGTCTTGCCTTCAAAGTAAGAAAGTATAAGTCTCCTCTTGTCTCATGTTCGTAATTCAGAAATTGAATTACAAATATAAAAAAAAAAGATTTTTCTTTTACATTTTGTAATTAATTTATTTTGATATTATATTATATTGCCTAAAGCAGCTACAAATGGTTTTCAACAGCGCCCCTATCGGATGACTGGAACATACAAGTTGTTAAAAAGGCCAAAACCATCCTAGCCCGCAGAGACCAACCACATTTAGAGGATTGTTTCCTTTCCCTTAAGTCAAACACAGACCAACCATAAGGTGCAATCAGTACAAATATTTTTATCCCAAGCACAATTAAAACTTTTAGAACATTTTATGACTTGTGAATTATGCCTCGACTGGCTTTGACTGCTGCTGTGCACCAAATTTTTCCTTGTGGGGACAAAGATGAGCTGAAGTGAAGTGAAAAACTGGCACTGGAACTAATGATCCAAACAAACCTGTCTCCTTTGAAGAAATAGGTCTTAGCGACATCTTCCCACCAGACGGCCGTCTCGATACTCTGTGTGGGCATGCCGCTACCGAACAGAGAAATGTCCTGAGGGTAGGAAGGCTGAAGATGCCGATCCTTGAACACCCAGAAACGGTTTCCTGAAACACAGAAACAAGGTCAGTACACGCAACAACCTGGAATCACACCAAATAAAAAAACTGCAAGATTCCCGCTTGTTCATGCCCTTCTTCGTGGGTTATTTTTCTTCATGAGATTTCACAGACCAGATGTTTCATAAGCTTGTTTAAAGATTATCTTTGCAGCACAGAATGTAAGGTTGATGGTGCTCTGAAGGCAGCTCTGCTGAGTCTTGTTGTTTTGAGTCTTATTGAAGTTATTGTTGCGTTTAATTCAATTTGATCATAAGTGCCTCGGGCAGAGGGAAGAAAGCTGCTGTGGTGCAGTGTTTGGGTGTGCTTGTGTGAGTGCTAGGTGGCTAGACGCTCACGTGCACACATCCATGAGTACGCACATGGTTAAGTCCTTCAGAGTGGATAAATAAAGCATGAGGCTCTCTGATCCCACTGGGTGACAGATGTCATGTTAATCTGTCTGATGGACGGATGTCTCTCTGGGACCTACACCCATTCTCCAACCATGCAGACATCTATGGAAGCCCATGGTGAACCACTCTGGTTTCAAGTAGCAAAGAAGATATTGTGTGTTTAAGAGCTGACATTTCAAGTTATATCAGTCAAGATGTTTTCAGATCAATATTTAACTAATGCACAACAACACCACTGTCACATTACAACTACACACTTTAATGTTTTTTTTAAAATGTATTTCTCTGGGATTTCATATGATTAAAAAAGAAATCTGTAAAGTATTTAGTACATATCTGCAAACCAAAATTCTCAAACTTTGTAGAATCAACTTTTGCTGAAAGTACGGCTACAAATCTTTTAGACTGTCTGTAGTAGCTGAAAAGCTGGCCTATTCTGACTTCTGTATTTCTGCAGTTTGCTGTGACCAGATGTTTCATCTACATATATGTAGATGTGACCGCTACATATATTGTGACAGACGAGACGTCTTGTGGGCTTCATCTGAAAAGTTGTCAAGGACTGATGGAGGTTATTATTAATGTCATGTCAAAAAATTCTCCCATCTGACTTTTGCATCTCTGCAGCTCCTCCAGAGTCACCATGGGCCACTTGGCTGCTTCTCTGGTCAATTCTCGATACTCCTTGCTTAGCCTGTTAGTTTAGGTGGACAGTAACATCTATAAAGGTTCCAGACTATATACACTTTATTTTGTGGATTGAGCAGTGTTCTGTGAGAAGTGCATAGCTTATAGAAAGCCTGAGGCCTTTACAGAACAGCTGCATATATACTGAGATTAAACTATGCTGTTGTGGACTTTATGAATTAGTTGACATTAACATATGAATTGAAGGGCTTATTACAAATCCACAACAAAGTGTTTAGAGTTTGTTTGCAAAAATAAGTCAACCATCTTGCTTCAATTCCCTGCAATTTAATTCACAAATATATACTTTATATTACCTTTAAAAAAGACAAACTTCCCTTCACTATTTTCATACACTGCATCAATTTTGGGAGGCAAGCCTTGCCAGAAGTGGTTGATCGGCATGGGGTAGCCCGGGACCACTGAATTGTCCCGTACCCTCCAGAACCATTGGTCCTGCCGAAACAATGCAAAATTGTTATTACCTGAAACATCAGCAAGAAGGCTTTCCTCGTGGTGATAATTAGCTTTACCTTGAAGACAAACAGCTCCTGGCGTAGGATGGCCAGAGTGTTGAAACCTCCGTCGCAAATGTTTGGCTTGGAGTTGGGGTTAGATGGCTTGGACCCCTGCGGAGGGCGATGGGGTCTTGCATGGCGGTCATGTTTCCGGGGGTCTGAGGGTGGATGGAAACGAGGAGGTGGAACTGTAGGCGGCGGACTGGTGGGCTGTGGAGCTTTATCTGGTGGTCCTATAAATACAAACTGCAGTGTTACAACCTGTTCCTGTGAATCAGAACTTCACTGCTGTGCTTTTGTGATATCTAGCAATTTCAAAGACTGTCCCCGCTGAGAGATATTTTAACCAATGCAACCATTTCTTTTGGCACTGATTATTTTCCTCTTTTGCAATCTGTTAGTTGACTCATGTTGCTTTGAAAAACACAGATTGGCTGACCTCTTTAGCAGCTGACAAATGCTGTTTACTGGCATTCTACCCAGCATGACTGACGCAGCAGCATTTGCAATGTTGACGAAGTTTCAGAGCTTTGCAATTTGATGTTTTGTGATGTGGTGAATCTTTAATAAAGTGTTGGAACAGCATAACTCATACAAACTGTTACTTAATGATTTATCATTTAAAAGGAGATTGTACTGTGGTACACTACCATAGATTTTCTGGATTCCCTGCAAGTCATCTTGAGGTAGTTTGAAATTCTCTGTGTCCATGTACTGGTAGAAAGGAGCCATGATAGCAGTGGGGTCATTTGAGTGCTCAAGGCCGAGGGCGTGGCCCAGCTCATGAACTGCAACCAAGAACAGATCGTTTCCTAGAAAGGGGAAGAGAAGATCTGCAGTGAGAATCTAAATCCTTGATTATATCCAGGATTACATAAACAGACTTTACAAAAGTCTAAATGTCAGAAATTAACTCTTGTGTATTCCCCACATCAAATAATTGAAATATATAGCAAGAGGCTGTCTAAGTAGATTTCAGAACATACCAAATGTAAAAGACATGGTGCTCCCTCTAAGATAAAAAAAAATGACGCAGTATCCATAAAAATGATTAGGCTCAAAAAACTAGATAAAAACAATTTTCAACATTCAAAAAGTTGTTTCTTGTCTCCAAAACCATTTCCTGATTGCACATGTTGTTTTCTTTACCCACCATATGTTCCTAGAGTGCGTCCAAAAGTTTTTTTTTGGACGCAAAAAAAAAACAAACTTCTTCCAGGAGTGCACTTTATTCAGCTCCATGATTTTTCTCAGGACAGTATCCCTGTCCTGAGTGTTTATGGTCCTTCATACCAAAGCTTGGTAGCTTTGGTACAAAGTCTTAAAAGTCTGTATGATGGACAAGGGAAAAGGGTTTAACTGAATCAGTATAAAGGGGGGAAGAAAGTACAATTTGCATTTTTCTGATTGTATATGTTAAAATATTTTAAAACAGTGGTTCACTTTCTTTCCAATTCCACACTTATATAATCATTTGCAATGGTGCAACAAAAATAGCCCTCATAAAATGCACTGAAGTTTGTTGCTGTAAGATCATGTATTCGGGAAAAGCTCAATGGATATGAATACTTTTATAAGGCACCATATCTCTCAGCTTCAGGCAATGAGACACTGCGTTTGCATTTGGATTTATTTTTATACTTTGTATTTTTTTATTACTGGTGTCTGCCAGAGCTGGTTACTTCTATGTCTACTTTTTAACACATATTAATTCATATTATTTTGCACATATGCTGTGAAGAGTGTGTCCATTTGGGAACTATGCATTCAGTGACAGACAACAAATCAACCATTTTAATGCAAATGCATGACTCAATCAATATTTGTTATCAATGCTTTTAATTTTTTTCCCCACACATTTTGAAAATGCGTATTTAAACTGAGAGTTTTAGCAATCCTGCACAGATGTGTGCATTTAATTTTGTAGTATTTTTATGATTTTTCACACAAATAATTAAAATACATAAGCCACAAAATGAAAATAATTACTTGCTTTCCCTGCTCCACAGTTATAATAAAAATTGTACAAAACATTATGAGTTATGAGTGGAAGTGAATCATGAAGCAG
Source organism: Girardinus metallicus (assembly GCA_903067095.1). Taxonomy (NCBI): domain Eukaryota; kingdom Metazoa; phylum Chordata; class Actinopteri; order Cyprinodontiformes; family Poeciliidae; genus Girardinus; species Girardinus metallicus. The sequence goes on along the minus strand of CAEGAE010061537.1, from coordinate 57,268 downwards.
CAAGATTTGCTCCTAAACTCAAATAAAGCAGAAGGATATGAGGGGCTGTTTAGGACAAAATCTATGTTTTGTCTCTCACACTAAAAACTAATACACACACACAAAATATTAAAATTGCACATATACACTACTAAAATATCACACGCATACAATTTTTCTTCTCACATGCATACATAAAAGACTAAGATTGCACATATAAACTAATAAAATATTGACTCATTTTTGTATGTGAGACATTTTTTGTATGTGTGACATTTTTTGTATGTGAGAGTGATGTCACAGAAGAGGCGGGGCATCATTTGGAGATCAGATCGGCCATGCGTTGATACCACAGTGAAGTTAGCGTCAAGTTGGATATTGGAGCTCCGGTGTAAGCATTGTTTACACCAGAGCTTACGCTGGCTCTAACGCCGGAGTAGAGCCCTAAGTGAACCTCGGAGCGCTTGAGGAGGGAGCGGGAGAGAACGGCTGGCCGAAATTAGCGTTCATAAATCGGATCAACCTTGAGCTAAACGCCGCTTACACTGTGGAGCCCCAATATCCAACTTGAAGCTAACGTCACTGTTGTATCAACGCATGCGCGATCTGATCAAATTATGCCCCACCTCTTCTGTGACATCACTCTCACACGCAAACATTGAGTCCCTCTCAGATACAAAAAATGTTTCACATATACAAAAATGAGTCTCTCACATACAAAAGATGAGTCAATATTTTATTAGTTTATATGTGCAATCTTAGTCTTTTATGTATGAGTGTGAGAAAAAAAATAGTATGCGTGTGTGAAATTTGTAGTGTATATGCGCAATTTTAGTATTTTGTGTGTGAGAAGAAAAATTGTATGTGTATGTGATATTTTAGTAGTGTGTATGCACAATTTTAGTATTTTGTGTATGCGTGTGAGAGAAAAATTGGATATGTGTGTGACATTTTAATAGGATATATGTGCAATTTTAATATTTTTTTGTGTGTATTAGTTTTTAGTAGTGTGTGAGAGACAAAACGTAGTTTCTGTCCTAAATGGCCCTTCATGGAAGGACACACACTCACGTTTTTACCAAGGACATGTACGTAAGGCACCTGAGCATTAAAAAATATCGGCCAAGAACACACACACAAAGACAGATGCAAAAGTAAAAATGTCACAACCAGTGGATGTAGTCAGCTCACAGTGTCAGTCTGATTTAGGAGGAATTAGAACTCTTATGTACAAACAGTGACTGAACCTGTCCCAAAGAGATGGTTGCCCTTTGCAAGGATGATATGCACTCATGCCGGGAGCGCTGCATAAAACCACCACTGACCCTCAGCCAGCAGCAAAAAGGTTACACTTTCCCCTCTCCCACTTTCACCTCATCCAACAAACCTCTGCCACCGATATGCGAAAACGCCCCATAAGGATTCCCTGGAGACAGACTGGAGCTACCATTAGCACACATGTCAACATGCAGCATTTACAGATCCACTGCTGTGAAAACCCATTAAAGATGGTGCAGCTTCCTTGGCACACATGCTGAGACAGGAGCTTTTTTTTTTCCTCCTTTAGCATCAGAGCTCCAAATGGATGACAATGGCATGCTGCTCAAGGGCGAGCATGCATCTGACTTGGGAGTCTAAGACTATTACCATTAGAGAACAAAAAGAGAGAGCGAAGGAAAGGAGCTGATGGGTGGCAAGTGGTATTCCTGCACAAACACAATGCAAGCCACAGCCCTCCTCCCTCTCTAATGGAAGGGGAGAAAGTTTTTGCACAGCAGTTGGATAATAGCGAAACCGCCTGGTGGTTGTTTCGCAAGCCTTCTACCCCGTCGGTAAAGTAATTAGGGAGTGTTTGGTTGAATGCCTCAAAAAGGTATCCTATTCTCTTCTCTGAGCTGTGCCACTGCAACCACTCAGTTACATCAAATTCAACAAATGTGGATAACCATAATCATGTGCCAGCAAAAGCAAAAGTCCTAAAATAGCAGCGCTCTCTATCCTGTCATCTGAAGAGCTTATTATACAGACAGAAACCAAAGTCCTGACAGATGGGGGGATGCATCTTTATAGAGCAGCGCCACATCAAACACATCTTAGCGTTCTTTGTGTTTGGCTGAGAGTCCCTCACATTCTGCCTTGCGATACCATCGTTCTTATAGCACCCTCCAGCCAGGCCATCTGTACTTCCCTGATCTGGCATCCTTCACTTCTTATCTATCTCTCCACAAGACTGCACTTTTTACTGTTTGCTTTCCTCACCTCTTCCTCTCAGGGTTATTTATTTCTCCATCATCTTTGTCATCTGTCTCTCTGCTGTTGCCTCTTCTCTCCTTTTCTATTATATCCTGATGCATATAATTTTTTTCTAATTTAGTCATGTTGCAACCACAAACCTTACTATAGCTTATTGTGCTTTTATGTCATAGATATATCCAACATATTTTTATAAACAAAATCTGAAAAGCATGGCATGCATTGGTACTCAGCCCTCCCCAAGTCAAATCAATTATATAACCACCTGCAAGTCCTTTGGTCTATGTCTATATTGGCTTTTCACAGATGGATATTTTTCCCCATTCTTCTTTATGCACTAATTCAATCAAATTTGATATAGATAAAAATGTCAAATTCTATCAACAGATTCTCAATTATATTTGGATGACATTAACTTGGCCATTCTAACCCAGGATGGCCAAGTTGGGGTTCTTTTAAAGCTTCTAACAAATTTTCTTTCAGGCTTTTTCTATATTCAGCTCCATCCAGCTACCTTCCTGCAGGGACCCATCCCATCACCTTGTTCTACCAAAGAGATGGTGCTTTTATTATACAGTTAGTTTTGTGCAACATAGCATTTTACAGATCATTCATTCGATTTTTAGATGATGCACTGAATAGTGATCATTGAGGCAATCATGTCCATGATGCAACATTTGTTTTGATTAAATTAACATTTAACAATTTGTTGGCTTCTGAAGGGCATTCATTGCGCTGTGTTTTATTTAGGTGTATCTGAGTAAAGGGTGCTGGGAACATATACCACAGTTTTCATATTTTTGTTTGGAAATTAATAATTTACAAACAAAACAATAATTTTGGTAATTCCCTTCTCACCATCATGGTTGGGGTTTCCAAGGGTCCAGGGCTCATCTGAATCAAAGTGTGTGTCCCCTCCTATGCCAGGCCCTGGGAAATAGGCATGGGCGAGGAATCCGCCCTCTCCATCAAAGGGCGAGCTGTCACCGTGAAAGCCAGAAGCAAAGATGATGGTGATGTCCACATCACGCCTGCCAGTCTCCAGGGCACTGTATGGAACGGCCTCGAAGCGCAGGGGAGTCACACCCTGCCACACATCAAACGCCCTCCGGATGGCATCATGAGTCTCCCGGGCACCCACCTTTGGTGTGATATTTTTTATGCTGCAGGAAGATAAACAAGAAACTGCTTGAGAGGCTTCAGAGGGGTGGAGGCTGGCAAAATATGGAAGTAAAATCCTCCACACTTCTCCCCCTAGAGTTTTTAGCTCATTAATTTGGAGTGAATATTTCCAGTTTTTAGAATGAAGCGACACTGGGTAAAAAAGTAACACTTGACACAACTATTTAAAGACCAACAGCTTTCACTGAACTTTTAACACAGCAGTCGTTATCAGTCCCTGGCAGGCAGTGAGGAAGGGGGAAATCATCTTCTCCTTTCTCTCTCTAGCCACTCATTTTCGTGAATAAAGCTAGGGCAGCGGCGGCGGCAGCACCGGCTCAGCACTGATTGACATTCCATTAGACGAGGTGGCTCATCAATTCAAATTCAGTGAGCAAGCAAGGAAGGATTTAAATAAATTGGCAGTGTTATCATCTATTACTGCTGTAACCTGTCAATTTGCGGTTGTGCTGCAGACCCGTTTATCAGTCCTCCTCAGGCCCATTAAAACCCAAAGCTTAATTATAGCAGATAAGATGAGTTTCACTATTTCTGCTGAGATTGTGGATAGTTTATTCTCCCAGTTTCATATATCAGGGTGAGGGTGGTTTGTTTAGCTTAATGAACGGGAAAGAGATTGTGTAATGGTTCAAAACACATCCTAATTCATTTTTAACTGTGCTACGTACTATTTATACAATGAACAGCACACACGCAATACACCATTTAGGTGTTAATCTGTTGGTATGTGCATGTGTGAATACCCCCCACACAAGCAACATATTTGTTCAGTCTCTATGACAACATGTAGCATACAACCCCAGGCAGTTAGAGGCAGTAAAAATATATGAGGCAGTAAAAATATAAATATAAGAGGCAGTAAATTGTGTAAAAGTAAATAAAATGAAAAGAACAAACAACATTTTGAAAATGTATCAAAAACAAAATAAGAATTATGTATTTTTAAATACACAAGTTAATAAAAAATAAAAATAAAATAAATTACAAAATAAACAAAAAAAATGTACGCTAGACTGAAACACTATTGAAATAAAATGTAATATGGGGAAAGTATTAAATCTGAAGAAACTTGCCAGCCATCACAGCTGATGTTTCTGTCTCTCACCTGTAGGTTATGTGCGTCCTCTGCCACTTCTGCCCTGTCAGCGCGTATCTCCTCCTTCTTGACCTTGTGGCACTTTTAATTTTGTCTGGAACTCCACAGCGTGGCCTCTGCATCCATCTGAAAAGTAAGAAAAAAAAAAAATATTAATCTTCCATTCAGCATTTTTGCATCAGAGTTTGCACTCTATGATGACACAAAGAGCAGAAGTGAACTCGTCAGTTCTCTTCTTGGGCATTGAACCACAACGGCCAAAGAAAAAAAATGGATGCAAAAACACTGCTAAACTACTTCTAAGACTACAGTTCTCATTCGTACAACATAATTTATCACAACTACTGAACAAACACAATATAATGGCAAAAACATTAGTTCTCACCTTAGAGTGATATCACTGCATGATCATGCAAAACGAGAAGAGGGAAAAGTGTTAAAACCTTCACCCGGTGTAGTTGCAGGTGAGGTGAAAGGGGGACGGGAGGAGAAAAAAAAATCTGTATCTGTCCTTCAGCAGCCCATTAAGATAATCATAGTTCTTACTGGTATTTCTAAGAAAAAAAAGGGTTTTCAGGCTCAAATTTTCAGAATTCTCAATAAAATTTTGACCTACTGTTCAAGTATACATGGATGACAAGCAGCGTCATGTGTCTTATTAAGGTGTTTGTGTTGCACGGGTTGTTTTTGTGTATCTGCAACACATGTCATGTGTCCACTTACTCCTTGGTTGTCTCATCCAGTGTCCCTGTGACATTGAGACCGTAGATGCGCTGCATAGCAGCAATGGCTGACTGCATGGTTTTGGCTGAGCGCAGGACAGACATTCCTGGTTCTGTGTGGGGAAGGTATCCATACCTCTGTAGCCATCCCTGCAAGGGGTAAGATAAAAAAACAAAACAAAAAAAACATAATCCTAACCCATCCCATCCCAGAACATTGCAATTTACACAGGTTTAATCAAATTAAAAAATACGGAGATAAAAAGCTACTTTAAATATAAAAGTGAAAGAAATGTTTGTTAGAGGAATGCTTATTTCAGACACTCTATTCATGTTGTCTATGCAGCATAAATACAGACCACAAACATTCCTCCACTGCAATGTTGCTTTGCTTAAAGCTTCAAATACCACTGCAATCAAATGAGAAAAAAAATAACTTTGTTGGAATAACTTTAAGTAAATAAATGTCCATTCTACTGCCCTAAAGGTCGTTCCCAAAGGCTTTTTTTGTCCTGTGGTAGCCTATATGGGCATGATACAATAAAGTGGGTCTTGTTACCTCGTATTAGGACAGATTTGCATAACAAAAGGTATTATTTGTGATTTTGCAGGGATGACTATAATGATTTAAGCCACAAAACACTGCATCTGGTTTAGGCAACAAAGTAGAGAGGCTGCAGCATCAGTTGAAACAAGACAACCGTTTCCCAAACGTGGGTCACAATCTGCCAACAGAGGACTTAGGCTTCACTTTAGAAAACAATTACTAACCCTATTTAAAAAGCAGATTTTGCTATAATTCCCTTGAAGAAATAAAGACAGTATTTACAAACAGATTAATTTAATATTTGGATTTATGATGGTTTTTCTTTTACTGGCAAGTAAATTCTTGTAAAGTTAAGCACTAATCTGGGTCATAAGTCTCTTCCAGGGTTATGTTGGTGATAAGCTGAGAAGTTTTGGAAACAATGTCCCAATGCAAAAGTTGCCTCCTATAAAAGTGTTAACTTTTCTGAAAAATTAAACTTTACTTTGAAAAAAATCAAAGTAAACTTGTATTCTTTAAGTTCCACTCTCCTATTCCAGTCTCTTGGAAGGTTAGTGGAGCACTTAGAGATGGAGCGAGAGAAGTCCAATGACAAAGTCTTACAAGTGTAAGTGATCTGGATCTGCTCCAAAATATAATGGGTACATCCTTTGTCTGCACTTCAGCTCTCTACCAAGACTGATTAAATCCATGTTGACAGAATTGGCATAAGCCTGCTAACAGGCAAACATTAATGAAGATAGATCTCTGCCAAGGTGGAGATCAAAACACTATATATGAAGATGTATAGTGTATAGCAGACAACCTGACTGCTTAAAGTCAGGTTGTCACTGACTTTAAGCAGTGACAACCTTTCTCCAAAGGTCGATGGGTTGATTTTTATATGTGTTTCACATTGGGGAGTCCTCATTATTTAACCCAGAAAAACACTCTAAAATTATACAATTTAGCCTATATGTCCATCCAAATGCATGAACCCCATACATACTTTTTCTTTCTTAGTGAGTACAAGTTTGGAATCGCAATGTGCTTCTCAGAACCCACTTTAGTTCACCAAATAAAACTCATATTAGTAAGAAAAGTTGTGAAAGTTTTTACGGGTCTTAAATGGATTTTATAGAAAATCTATTAAATTGAGTAACATAATCAGACTCCATCTTTTTTAAAGACTTCTCTTGCATCAAATGTATACAGGCAATTTACATGGGGACATTATGTAACCCATGAACAATCCCTTATGTGGCCCAGTTTCTTGCACATATCCAGGCCATCTAAGTACCACGTGTAAATGTTGACTGAGTTCCCAAGCTGATTTCTTCCCATTGTCTGTACCTGCTTATCTGTATGGAGTTGCAAGGGGGAGAGCACCTACTTCCAGCTATCACTACGCAAGAGGCAGAGTTCAACTTGGACAGGTTGCCAGGACACCACAGAAACAAACAAGCATGCACACACTTCTAAGGGTAATTTAGTAAGACCAATCAACATAATATGCAAATTTTGAACCATGGATGCTGCAGTACTCAAGAGAGTCCATGCATGCATTGGAATGACATGCAAACACCATGCAGAGAGACTGCAGGCCTGAAATGAAACCCAGGACCTTCTTGTTGCTAGACAACAGCACTAACAACCACTCCACCGTGCAACCCCCAAGCAGGTAGCCCAACCAGGTGAAATCAGATTGTTTATACAGTTGACTGACACTATTTTTTTGCTCAAAGCTCTACAGTAACTAACATCTTAGGGGATATTTTCTCTCATTCTTGTAATCATTTCTAACTCATTTATGTCCATCCAAGTCCATTTTATTTCTCTCCAGATATGTAGAACTAGTCTCCCAAAAAATTATAAACTTCCCCTGAAGCCACTCCTTTGTTTTCCTGAGTGTGTGTGCTTCAGTCTATTGACATGTTGGAAGATAATCTGCCACATTAATCTGAGGTCCAGAGAATTCTGGTATTCTTGAAATATTTTAATACCAGTATTAAAATATTTCAATTCTGCAACCATCTTTGCAGAATTGTTGCACATCTTCTGCTGCAACATAACCAGATCAGAATGCTGCCACCTCCATGCTTCAATGGGCAGTGAGATATTTTTGTCATGGTTGACAGTCTCTAAGGTGCTTTTAGGGCAGAATTTAAATAAGCTGTCATGAGCCTTTCAGTGAGTGTTGGCTTCCATCAGGTCATTCTACCACAAAGCCTGATAAATGGAGCGTGTTAGCAGTAATTGAACTTCTATGGTTCTTCTACTTCCACAAAGAAACATTGAATCTTCCCCTTAGTGACTTTTGAGTTTGTTGTACCCTCTGGCTAAGGGTCTTGTTCCATAATAACTCAGTTTAATCTAGAGGGGGTCCTGGAGGTATTGCATTTCTTGTAAATAATAGACAACGCTGTTATTTTCAGAACGTTCTGATCTTGGAGGCCTAGAAAAAAATTCCCTTGAAACTTCATTGCTTGGTTTCCACTGTAATATGCACCATTAAGTGTAAGACTTTATATAGTCCACTGTTTTCCATTCCAATTCAAGTTTAGTCATCTAAGCATATTGGATCAAGTTACAGAAGCATGTCAATGGAAATCATGGGCACTTGAGCTTAATTTAAGCCCTACACACCAAAGTCAGCATATTTACCTTGGTTAAATGCATTTTTTAAGATAAACTTACAAATCAATCTCTGAAAACACAGTTTTACATTGCATGGACTGTCATACAATGTAAACTAAATTTTTACTGGGATTGAATTGGAATGTAAGATTTATAATCTGTTTATATGATTGGGATGTCATAAAACATTTCTGAATGTAATCTGAGTGTACCCTTTTACAAGCTTTTGTCTTGTAAAGGGTCTTCAGATGACAGTTGTCATGAATTAATGGTATAAATATAAACTGTATTTAAAATAATTTGAAATTCACTCAAACTGGTTTTAGAATAAGACTGTGGAGTAAGAAAAAAAGTGCAAAACCTGATGGGGAGTGAATACTTTCTGATGGCACTTTGTGTTATTTGAACAGCAAAAGGAATGATTGTTGCTCTTTTTGGGGGAAAGAAAAGGCTGTTAGATATTCTTATTTTACATTTTTGTACAAATATTTTTATTCAGGATTATTATGCAGTGAGAATCTCATACCACCCAACGCCCTGCACTAACTGTTATTTATCATCTTACTCTTTTATGGTCAAGCCTGTACAGTGAGCCTGGAATGCATATAGGAGCTAGTCAGCAGAATTGAAAATGTGCATCGTTAGAAACGGTCCACTCGGCAGGGCTTTAGATTTAAATGTATTCACCAGAAGCTGAGAAAGCACTGATGGTGACAGCAGTCAAGTGTTTGTGTCTTTGCAGCTTCCGGTTGGTATGTGTGCATGAGAAAGACTGCGGCCCAGTCCTCTTTTCATTCTCTACTAAACCAGACTGGGAGTTAATGCACACAAAAAGCATCACCAGACTCAGACCTAAAGTCATCAGGTCCAGGTGTGTCCACATCATCTGCAGCTGTTCTGCTTCCTCTGTTCATCCCTCCCCATTGCTCCCCAATCTTTTCTTCTCTACTCAACTAAATCTCTTGTTTATCCTCATCTTGTGTCTGTGGCTTGTGTTTTGTCTATAGACAGTGATTTTTAGACAGATCCTGGACGGACTGAAGCGAGCCATTAAATTGAATAATGATGCGTGTGTGTTACTGTCAGATTCAGCGTTTAATTTCTCCAGAGTGGAAGGAGGAGGGAGCTGGGGGTGGTGGGGCGCAGCCTGTGGTGAGGATGGAAATGACATCAATTAATCAGGTACAAACTAGCAAATCCTATTATGCAACTTGTAAATGTTTAATCTTCTTTGACACTATATGATGCTGTCAAAACATCTCCCAGCCTCACCTCATGATGACCTGCCATGAAAACACCTTCAATGGAAAAACAAGCATCAGATCTAGTTCAAGCATACACCGCAATGTAATTTCCTCATATGTGCTGTTTCACTATAAATTAAGGATCCAAGGAGGACAATATTTTTATTTGCAGCTCATAATGTCTCCATCATGATAATACAGAGCCACAGCGCGCAAATCCAGCCCGCATATATGTTGTTTTTCACGCAGAGGCAGATGATGTGGAGGAGAGGAGGAGGGAAGGCCGTGCAAAGAGAGGAAAAATAAAATCTTACCTCAACGCTGAACTGATGCTGCTCCTCTCCGGACACGGATCGCGAAATCCAAAGCAAGAGATGCAAGCAGAGCGCTGCCGCGTAAAAGCAATCCGGTGGTTTTCTTTTACTGACGGATACTAAGGTCATAATGACCCGCTTTTCTTCCCGACTGTTTATTAGGAGAAGCCGCCTGTCTGCTTTGTGTCAAATGAAAACCATCGGTGCGGGCTGTCAAGGCGAGATTCGGCTGAATTCAAGAAGCGTCTTTTAATTTAAAAATAAAAATAAAAGACCAGATGATGGTTGAAGAAACGTGCTCTGGTGTCAAGCAGAGGTAACTCGGCGCGTTATATTTGCTGTCCTCGCCATTCTGATTTACAACAGCGGCTACATCCATCCACAGCGGTATCAATGGCCATGTACAGTAAAGCTACCCAGTCTGCGCAAGATAGGCTCCCTCCCGACTCGACGCCTGCGCTTTGATTCCTCACACAGCGCAGCATCACAAGAGCTGCCCTATAGGCTGCAGACTGCATGAGAGAAAACCCTTCAGGACGCTCTGTACAGCTGCAGCTAATCGGAAATCACAATATCATCGACAAGTTCTTTTATCAACACCGTCACTGTATGAAGCTTGTGTAAATAGAGTCAGACTCTAAGCAAATTTGACCATTTCTGACTTTTCTGTGCTGTGAAGACTTTTTATTCATCATCTATGTGGAATGATGACAAAGGGCAAAATGTCATTTAAAAAGAAGCTGAAAGTTCACAATGTTGTGTGTTAATGGAAAATTAAGTGGAAGGAAAACAGTGGCTGAAATAAGTACATGATCAACGAGGATACCTGCAGTTTTGAGAGGATTGTGAGACAAAGCCAATTCAAGATATTGGAGGAAATTCACAAGTTGTGGACTGTAGCTGAATAAAACCTTAACCCTTTCCAGGACATGGACTAGAGCTGTCGCATTCGATGTACTGATCCATTCCTGAAATAGTGACATCAAAGTGAAACTCAGCTAAAAAATAAATGAAAATAATTTTTTTAGTTCATCATAAAATTGGAATACAACATAATGGGAACAAAGAACATATTTCTAAAACAAGAATGCTATTGTATAGCCTACACAATCAAAGAAGACAGTTGACTGGTCTAGCAGACCATCAACGACACCCTTCACAAGAAGCGTAAGAGGCAAACGTCATTGGTAAAGAATTTGGGAGATCAGAGTGCTGCATATAAATGGAAATTTAAGTGGAAGGAAAAAGAAGGCGGTTAAAAAAAGTCCACAAGCAACAGGCACTCTTAAGAATTCTTATAACAAAGAATTTGAAAGAAATTTTCGAGAATTATCACTAACAAGTGAACCCAGGACGTGGGCTACAACAGTCACATTCTTTGTGATGTGATATGATGTGAAATTAAAAGAATATGAGTTGGTGAAGGCTAACAGACTTATATGTTAATACAGACATTTGGAGAAATGTAGAAGTAACAAAAAAGGACTGTCATGTGTTTCTACCTCTTTGAAACAGATAATTCTTTATAGATGTTGAACTGCCTGCTCTAAGCAACAACAACCACAAGGTGGCGACGTTTCATCGTGGAATTTAAAAAACAGCTGTTCTATTTCTGTGGTGTCATATTTCAATAAAAAAAATAATACATACATAGCATTACGTACAAGATATAGGAAGATAATACATATGTAAATGAAAAAAAATCTTTGTCAGTATATTGATTCTTAGCCAATAAAATAATTAAAAAATAAAGCAACAAGGTAGAAATATATAAAATCTACATCAAATATGTAACTCAACAAACTTGTCTTGATTTAGCCAACAAATGAACAATTAATAAATATATTTAATAATTAGTTCATGGTCAAATGCTGCAGTTTTTTGTGACCTGTCAGATTCAGCCCTCAGTGTATGGAGCTCTGAAGGTGACTTACTGTGGAAGTTAACCAGTCAGATCTCCTTCGAAGCGTCACAGTGACAGTATTTCACAGTGCACATCAGTAGTTGTGCAATGTCAACAACTGAACAGAACAGAATTATTCAAGATTTTATTTTAAAAATATGCAAAAAAAAATAATTGTCTCATATAACTTTACACTTTAACTACTGAATTTAACATTCATTTATGTTGTATTTTAAATGAATCATTGAGATTTTTATAATAATTTACAAAAACATAGTCATTTCTTGTTTTATTTGCATTTTCTGTTTTGTCACAAATAAATAACTATTTAATTTAAAAAAAATAGATTTTACTTTTTAACCTTTTTGGTACTTGGCTACCAGGATAAATCACAGCCTCAGTCCACCCCAGGAACAAATAAGCTGAGAAAGTAGGACTTTAACTTGATGTGACAGCCCAGGAGAACAGTGAAAAGGAGAGAAGTTTGCTTTTTTAATCATTGCTAAAATGTAGTGAAACAAGTATAGAAGTTAGTGTGCTTGTGTGCGGCAAAAATCATAAACCATCATGAATCATCAATCTGAAAAACCTATCCGCATATCCTGAGCATATTCTTCAGTCATTCCTGCTGATGTGGCAAGCTTTTCAAAAACAGAAAGTAACTCAATTTGGGGTTTTTTATTTGTTTTTCTTTGTTTGTTTGTTTTCATGTGGCAAACTGTTATATTCTTTGTCTTTCAGAGTCATGTAGGAAATTTGAGCTTCTTCAGTCAGTTTAATCAATCTTATGATCGCCTTCATTCAGCCATGCGAATGACTCAGATCTTCCAGTAGAGGCACCCACATCATCCAACAAAAACTTGAATGCATGTGGAAGAGAAAGAGGGCAGCTGCTTACTGAAAAAGAAAGCAGTCTTCTCCAACAATCTTCAAATTGAAAACCCTCTACACTTATTAACACCTCTGGTTAAAATTAATAAAAAGCTTAAAAATAACTCTGCACCTCTTTTGCTGTACCACAATGCTGTAGGAAAAAATAAATAAACATTTTCGCTATTATTCAGTAAGAAAACAATCCTATTTTTACCAAAGAAACAACAAATCAAAGTCAGTAGGAGGTTTCTTAGTGTTGTCAATTACACTCATGCTCGCCCACTCCCGGTTGCTCTTTGTTAAGCTACAGCTATGTTGTGTTCATCACAACATAGTCTGCCACCAATCCTAAGGCTAATTAGCATGGTCACAATGATAATTGATAATGTTTTCCTGAAATGGTAAGTTGTTTCTCCACCTTTAGCATACAGGGGGCTGATTGGCTCCTCCTGGCTCTGATCGATTGTTTCTGGGAGTGGTATATTTTTGCAGGCAGCAATAGTAGCACTGGGAGGAAATTGAGGAGCTAATTTTTTTTCACAAATTACCTGTCTCATGCCAATGACATAATGACAGTTTTAATAAATGTTTGAAAAACATACTTTTGTAAAAGTTACATTCTGTAGCTTTAATGAGGATTAGGTACTCTGCTGTGTTGTGGACAGCGTGAGCATGGTCCAAAAACATGCCAGTGTGCTATAACTTACGCAGACTTTTATTGAATTTACAGCTATAGATTCATCGTTAAATTAGGAGGCAATCAATTTTCTATATTAAGAGTTTGCAAAAAGACCCATGCACTCAAGAATCACCAACTGGGATAAGATCGATATGCTTTTAGCTTCATTTTTTTTCCCCCAAGGGCCTCTAGAACTTTGTTAAAGAACTTGGCATAACTGAGTCTTTGAAATACCAGAACCTTTTAAATATGTATCTTCTGACTGAAAAACTTAAAGAAAAAATACAATCTTTGGATATTTTAGCAGAATAACAATCCAAACATACTGCAAATTGTGTCCTATTGGCAAAGTATCAACTACAGGGTTGCCAATATGTAACCCTGTTGTTACATACTGGCAACCCTGCTAATATGTATATTTTTGTACTATATTATCATTGTAACAATATATTTTTTATCATTTTGTTATAGAAACAGATCTACTCTAATTAAAGCTTGGATAATCTTCAGTATGACTGCAATACGGCAACTTATTTTAAGTTGTTTTACAAATCTTCCCCATGAATGCTTACAAGCACAGAGAGCATTGTGCATTTTGTGATTACATTCCAATAATGCCACTCTCAACCTGTAAATCCTGAACACACTGATTTGTTAGAATACCATTTACCTTGCTCAAAGCTGGGAACAAGGTGTTCACTTGTGAAATAGGATGTGACAGGTTGAGAAAGGGTTGCCTATCAGATTAAAGCGAGTTCATTCATTTACTTTTTAGGTGTTTACTGTGTAACCCATCGGGATGCTATGGAAACTGCATGCTTTGGCAAGTGAAGATGGCTCGGAGCCAAAGAGCAGAGGCCCAGGATGGTAAAGCTAAAAAAGAAAGAAAAAAGCAGAATGATCCAACCTGAGCACGAGTTATATTGTTCCTCATAAGAGATCAAAAACAATGGACATGTGTGGGATGGTGTAATCAGGGTCACTAATTAAAGGTTTACAGTTAAGATTTTGTTTAGGTTTAGCAGCTTTAGGTTTGCCTCTGGGCAGCCAGATGGTGAAGCGCAAGATAACGTCACTGACGTCCATAATTAAAACTAATTAATGGGCGTCAGACAGTTTCCAACAAATGCTTGAGGCTTTTCAACCATAGTGTTGAAAACAAGACCCAGAATGTTTTTATTAGACATGTGGTGGATTTGCTTAAATCTAATAGAAATATTCTCTGATTGCCATGACAGTATAATTTCACTGTGTTTCCAATTCCACCATCATAAGAGATCAAAAACAATGGACATGTGTGGGATGGTGTAGCTAATTTAATCTAATTTATCAGTTTTATAATTATTCTGGCTTGTTAAGAAAAAACATACACATCCAATCATTTTTTGCCTCTCAGGTATTTTTTTGACATTTACAGTCAGAAAAGTAGATATCTTATTACTCTCAGATCTGAAGAATGAAGAAGTAACATATACAGAACCTCTCTGACAGTGTGAAGTAGGCTAAAATATCTAAAATGAAAAACAGAGTTAAGAAATTAAGGAACAGGATGACATCTATTACTCCGGAAAGGTGTCACAGCTATTTATACAGTCTTTTTTAGGCTCCTGCAAACCACAGTAAGATACGTAAGGTACATAGAGAGACTCCCTGTAACAGACTCCATGTGATACGATGTGTGTCCGGGGGGAGGGTTTGGTAAAGAGATCCCTGTCATAACCCCCCGTCCCCCACCCTGGCACACATATCGCTCATCAGTTGTTTTTTTTTCTTCTGTGGGGCGCTCTCCCTAGGGGGCGCGCCCCACAGTTTGGGAACCTCTGTCATAGATGGTGGCAGCTGCTAAATTTCTAAGTTTTTTCATATATTCTTGGATGTTGTCGGGTCTCCTTGGTTTTATCATGACCACAAAAGTATCACTCGTTCATCAGAATATTCTACCCGTTTAAAATGAAAAACTATCACAGTTGTATGTACTAATCTTTTTATTACAATATCCTACCTTTTAAAAAATATTTTAAATACAGAGGTGTTTTTAAGAATGTAATAGTATAAGACAGGGGAAACAATTCCCAGGAATGAAAGGAAGCCAGGTTGGATGGAAGGATGGAGGGAAGGAACCAGGATGGATGGAGGGAAAAAACCAGGATGGATGGGTGGAGTTCATCTGGGTCTGAAAGCAGCTTTTCATCAGGACGGTAGAGTTAAAGCCTCATTTTCTTCTTTCATATCTGCCCAGTGTCCATCGGCTCAGTGTGACGTAGTGACTCAAACTGAACAGGTGAGGCCATCTTTAGGCTGTTTGATCTCAAATCTCCTCAGATGAGCTGGTCATAGTGACACACCGTCCAGCGACCCGTCCGGCTCATTACTGATGGTACCAGAGTCTGATTCCATCAAGCTGCTGTGGGGCACATAATGAAACTCTCTTACCTCTCAGACACAAATAAAAAAAGAGAAACAGGAACTCAGATGAATTATTTTCATCAACATTTATTATGGAAAAGAAAAATCCAACTGAGAAGAAAGAAGCTGCTCAGTGGAGGACCGAAGGGAAGAAGTCTTAGCTTACTTCAGTTAAGTAAGCTAAACCAATGCTTCATATTTAGGATGCATGTAGTGACAGTGAAGAGGATAAACTTCCCTTTAACAGGAAGAACCCTCCAGCAGAAGCAGAAGTTGGCTCTGCATGAAAGGCCATCTGTCACTACCCCTGGGAGATTTGAAAGGACAGAGTAAAGAGAGACAAAAAGAAAAATCGCTTCTCCAGGAGTGTTTCTATAGGAGAAAAGAGAGTTATGAGCTCCTTTGGTAGCTTTATCCATGAGAAAAAAAAGTTATTTGCAACAAAAGCTCTGCCAGTTACTTAGTCTAGGAGGGAAAATGGGTTAAAAACAAACTTTAACATTGAAGGACAGGTCCCAGTCGATCTTCTCTACATGGAGTTCAGCTGAAAACCTGCAAATAAGAAATGATGGATTACAGTGTGAATATTACCTCTGTAACCTCCGACCTGCAGCTCCAGCAGATCTCTCTATTGTCGTGAAGACAAGAAATTAAGAAGAAGAAATTAAGTCGCATGACGAAATTACATGAGGCTGTGTGTTGCAATTTCTATGAACCATCTCCTTAAAGAAAGTTGTAAAATTGCAAAATAAAAACAGAATTTTCCACCACTTTTCAATTTTCTCTAATGTGTTTTGAAAAAAAAATTCAACTTAAAATAGCAATGATTACATAAAAAACCATAGTGATCAAATTGTGTATTAACATGCAAGACAACAGTTCAGTGTGGCTACACCCCCTAAGAACTTTCTGTCTGCTGTTGGTTGTTATACTGTATTATGTCACAGTGTCATGGCAGCACAGTGCTTCCCATACATGGAGGGGAAAAATCATAGCAGTCTCTTAGTCCATTGGATAATACAGAATATAAACAAGCAAAGAGATTATTATATTTTTATACCATCATAAACCACAAATAGTGTTAAAATGTAAATTTTCGGAGTGTAACTAATGTCACATATTTCTGCATTATACTAAAACAATAACTCTGATTGGGTTTAATTCTCTTTCATGATCAGCCTTTAGTGTTAGACAGCTCAGGACGCCTCCTTGTGGATTTAAATAATCCCTTCTCTCCTTTTAGAGCCTGAGATTTATTGCTGGTGTATTTTTCAGAGAAGAAAAGCAACACATGGAAAAAATTTTAAACCCATTATATTAGAGCAGTAGACTGTCATGTAACAGAAGCATGTTTTCTGATTGCTGGTTCAATACAAACACAAGTATCAGACAAAATGGGAAAATTTCTGAATTAGAAGCTCCAGTTCCATCAATTTCCTGCAGTTAAATCTGTAAATGTAACCATCAAAAGCCAAATAACATACTCATAAGATATTTTAAAACTCAAAATGCACATTTCACTTTACGCTGACCCAGAAGAAGAGCTGTTGAATATAGTCATTTCCAACTATAAGCTGACCTTATTCATTTTGCCACATTTTCCTGTTGGATAATAAATTAAAGAACCAAAAAAATTCTGAAGAGCTGCTTTTGAGCTGCTTTGGAGCCAACGCTTTTTAATGATCCAAGCCAA
This sequence comes from Girardinus metallicus, assembly GCA_903067095.1. Lineage (NCBI taxonomy): Eukaryota > Metazoa > Chordata > Actinopteri > Cyprinodontiformes > Poeciliidae > Girardinus > Girardinus metallicus. Next base: position 39,761 of record CAEGAE010061537.1, on the reverse strand, counting down.
AAGAGCCCTGGTGGTGGTCAGTCCCACAGTAACCTGATTCAGAAAACCTCACCTGAAAACAGAGACCCCACATTCAGGAATAAAAATGGAAACTGATCTTAGAGTTTTCGATTCCAAGATAAAACCTTGGCTAAAACAAAAACAAATACGTGAAGATTGATTTATACTGACCTACATTGTTATGGAGAATTATCCTTCTCTGATATACATTTTTATGTTTTTCTTGTTTATAGTGGCAGAAATTCAAGGTAGGTGTCTGCGTATATGACAGCAATTTTTAACTTTTGTGTATATAACAGGAATTTTTAACTTTTTTGATTTTAACTGTGTTTAAATAAAGGTACAAAATAAATTAATTTTGTGCATATTTTAGAACACCTATGCATAAAACAACAGTTTCACTGCTTTCCTTTATTAAAAAAATTTAAATTGAGCTGAACTGAACCCCATTCTGTGTCTACATTGGAAATGAATCACGCATGAGCAAAACTGCTTCTCGTCAGATTTTCCTACCGTAGCACTGATAGATAGCTATGTACGGAAGAGGATTACGGCCCCTGAAAAAAAAAAAATAATTCTGACTTTAATCTCAGAGTCAGAATTCTGAGATTAAAGTCAGAATTTTTTTTTTTTTTTTTTCAGTGGCCCTAATCCTCTTCCATAGCTATGTTTATCTGTTGGTGCTAGTGCACAGGTAGAATGTATTGATAAGAAATCTGCTGAGAAAGCAGTATGTGACGTAGCATCAACGTACGCATGCGCATTACTACAAGGTAGGACGGATTAATGGGTATCACAGATAGTTAGAACAACGGCATTTATTAGTTTTGCTGAAAGTCATTGTTGAAAGAAAGCAGTAGATAGTACATTTTGCCACAAGCCATACCAGAGACACATCAAAAGGAAAAAGGTACTAACATCAGATTAGATCTAAATGAAATGTTTCAGTTGTCAACACGGCAAATTTGCAAAAGGCAATATTTGGTTAAAAAAAATAAACTAACATTGAAAATGAACATGAACCACATGAATGGGGGCAACACCATCATGTTATGGGCTTGCTTTTCTTCAGGATGCATTTCTTTATTAAAGACTTAAAACTATTGTGGCAGTTCGTATTCCAGCAAGATAATAACCATAAACTTGCACCCACAGCTACAATGGGAAGTTCTAGAATCAAAGAATATTCATGTTAGTATGTCCCAGTCAGAACCTAGACATACATACAATGGAAAATGGAAAATATAAAAAAAAAAAAAAAATTATGTTCACTGTTCCAATCTTTTTATCTTGACTGGTCTTCAGCCATTTTTGCAGATGGACAATATTCTAACTGTAAAAAAATAAAAAATTGTGATGTATAGTTTCACTTCTGCTTCACGATTATCACTTCCTATTAAACTGCATCATATAGCCCCAAGCAGAGGTGGGTAGCAAATAATTTTTAAAACACCAGAATTTGCATGAAACTTTGTATTGTCTATCTGTTTGAGATCATCGTTTTGAATATTAAATCAGATGTTAACTATGTTTACTTTTTCTTGTGAATATGTTGAAGTAATGCTAGTCTTACTCGAGTACCTCTGTTTCCAGAATACTTATACACTATGACTTTTACATGAATAACAGCTGCAAATGTTCTTTTGCCATGAATACACGAGGTAGAGTACGTGACAAAAGTTTTTTTCCCCAAGGTATCTGACAAACCAAAGGGTGTGTTCAGAAAATCCTTTTTACAGAAAGATACAACAACTTGATGTAGATTTCTGTGGATTTCTAGTTGGTTCCCTCAGTAAATACTTCACTTCTCAGTTTCACTAATCACATCAGCATTTGTCTGTTTAGCAGTTAAAGCCCTCAAACTGATGTTTGCATCATATCCACAGTGTAGACACAAATCTTACGGTGCTGCCACATGTGAAACGTTAGCCTCACATTAGGCAATTTCTTCTGGAGCAGAATGGCCATAATTTCACTCAACACTATAACCTCTTCCTCCAGCAGCACAACCAAGGACAGTCTGCAGAACCATTAGGCTTCAATAATGAAATAAACACCACAGTGAAAAATGTTTTCCATTCCTGCTGTCCCCATAGAGCCCAATATGGTTACGACAAACAAACACATTTTAGGAGCTTGATGTCCAATTAGATTCAGTTTAGACATTTTGTGTTCCACCCCTGTTCCCTGCTGCTATTTATGACTTTCATTCAGCTTACACACATATTTAATATAGATATATATACCAGTAAAATGATGTTAGCACCTAAACATTGTCCCCTTCATCAGGCCCAAATTTCATAAAACCTTCAATGTGAAGTATGACATCCTGAGTGAATCATCACCATGGACACTTTTCATAGACGTTCACCAAAAGACAAAGCTGCAGGGATGTCAGTGTTTATTTATTTAAAATGACTCAATACTGTAGTGACCATGCAGCCATAATAATGTCAGATTTTTTTTTAAAAAGTACTTTGATATTTATACTGAAATCAGCTATAAATTGCATCTGTCAAATAAAGGTTAAGTAAAATTACCAAGACACCAAAAAACATCAGGGAGCTTTTTCAGATGTTAAGAAATTACAACCACAAACTTTGGGTTATATTTTATTTGGATTTCAGTGATCCAAATAGATTGGATGGAAAACATTTTTGATCATTATTGAATCTTGATAAAGGGGCATGTTGAAATAATTATTTACCATTAAGTAAGTTACATCTTATGTTCTTACAGAAACAATTCTTTTTAAAAATGTACACAGATTACTCATAAAATATGCCTAAATATGCCTAATATGACACCGTTTCCCCTTTTTCAGCCATAAAAGTCTTGACCTATCGAGGTGCGGACTCCATTAGACTTAAAAAGTTGTGGTGTCTGCCAGGAAGATCCCTATAGTTGTCCAGTACAACTCACAGATGCTCAACTGGATTGAGATAGAGCATTCACAGAAGCTGCTCCCATCCCCCTTTATGCAGCACTAAATCAGCAGCGATTATCGACAGTTCATCAAAACACTCACTTTACTTCTTTGTCCGAATCTTTTCCCTAAATGTTTTTATATGTTAGAGAAATAATTTCATCCATTTTTATTTGTATTCAGCACTTTTAAGCATTCTTGATAAACGGACTTTTGGTGGAGATCTTAATACTTCGCTGTTGTTTCTGTTTTTAATCATTTCAGTACTAGTATGTGTGGCTTTTACTTTGGATCAGTATTGTTATTTTATACAGTATAAATAAGAGAGGACAGACACCCATATCTACCTGCTTGTAGATGAGAATAGAGAGGTTCTGTTTGCTGTCAGTCACACTGAGCCCAATCAGTTAATCAAATTTTACTTGTATAGCACCTTTCATCAACAAGTACTTTATGTCATAAAAACACAGAAATAGAACACACTGTCAGCCCATGTGGAATGCTGCAAAAAATATAGTCTGACTAATCTTCTTTTAGTGTTTGAGCACAAATACAAATTAACTTTTTTATTTTCAAAGATAAAACATGTAATTTTAAGTTCTGTAGTAAAAGCGTTTTTTTTTTGTCTTTGCATCTGCTTTTAACAACATAAGCTAAAATGAAGATTTTAAAATGTTTGCTTCTCTTTGCTACGCCTTTTCCTTCATCCACCAGAGGAAACCGGCCATAAAAACGTACTGAGGGCAACTGCGAGGGTATCATTGCAAGAAGTTTATTGAAATTGAAAAACCTTAAAGTTTTCACCTTAAATATACATCTATATCCGATCATCTGCCTCTTTGCGGTGTGCAAAGCGTGCAGCGTCAGTGCAGTGAACAGATTTTTTGTCCTGGATCTCTCCTCTGTGTGCGTGTATACCTGAGAGGCGCATCTGTCCTTCCTCTTGCTGCTGACGTCGCAGCAGTCGGAGGTTTGCCCTCGTAGGCTGAAGTCAGACTGCTGGAGATATCTGAAGAGGAGGAGGAGGAGCTGTCAAAGTTGGACTTTCTCGGAGAAGGAAAACTCTTCCACACATCGACACGGGAATTAGATTAAATTAAGGTGTTTGTTTATATCCAGTCGGGATATCGCGTCCTGTTGACATGGAATGACACCGCGCTCTCCATACAGGAGCTTCGAAAACACCATGGCAGCCCGTTTTCTGTGGTGGATCAGCCTCACCTTTCTGCTCTGCTTCGGCTCCTGTGTTCTGGCGGAAAAGAAAGGTATGCTTGGACAATGGGTCTCAGAAGGCAAAACGCTAGCGGGGCTTTCGCTTCCCTGTTTGCCTGTCCTGCTTTTTCTTAAATGTGAGAGAGACGCAGACGGAGTTGCGCGGAAACTTGATCCTGCATGGGAGAAAAGTTTCTCACAGTCCCGCTGTTCACCCTGTGACCTGTTGTAAAGCTAGATTTGAGCCGTCAGTGAAAGTACAACATAGAAACTGCCATGACAATTGAAAGTGTGATTAGCAGAGGTTATAATTAATTGGTTAATTGAATGATTGAGGAAGTGAACGTCTGTCAGGATCCAAGTGGGAAATTTTGAACTAGACTGATGATGACGATGGTAGTGATGATGAAGGTGATGATGGGAAATGATGTTGGTTGAGCAATATTTTGGATTTTTCCATTCTTCCTTTAAACTGTATGACATAGTTTTAAGGAAAATCATATTTTCTAGATAAAAAGTTACAATTCTGAAAAACAAGGAAACTGATATTTTAAAAGTTGACTGCACTATATATATTTGTTTTTAAATACTTCATCCAGTTTTGAAACACATAAAAAAGCCATATAAATAAAAAAGCCATATCTCTTAAAGAGTGATATTCTCTTCTGCTACAGTACAAACCTCAACTAACTTACCTGGTGAAATAGAGGTTTTAAGAGGAAGTTAAGCTCATCAACTTTGCAAATGCTAAAGTCAAACCTTTTATCCCGTTTAGTTTCTTTACTCTGATGCCTTCAGTTGAAGAGAATTACACATGCTAGCATTAGTTATTGGTTTGGTTTACATGACAACTTGCTTAGAATATTTTTTTATGTTTAGCTTCTCCTTCTTTTATGCCTTAATAACAAATGACTTCTAACTTTTTGTTTCTTCTTAACATTTAGGTCAAACCAGATGAGAAAAATGATTATAACTGTTAAACTTACATAACTTCTCTTCAGAAACATTGATTACATAAAATGTATGCAAATAGCTACATTTAGTTTGTTGGTTAAGTTAAATTTGATTTACATGTTTACTTGAAGTTCTGTTCTCTGGTGGCCCTGAAGCAGCAGGGTTTTGTCTATTACTTAGCTATTTCTTATGTTTTTGTCTTTAAATATCTTTTATATGAATTTAGTTGGCTTAAGTGAATCAGACTTCATGAAGGCCAGATGTGAGGGGAGAAAGTGACCAGTAGTATCACTTTTCTCCCTAATGACTGTTACTTCCTATTCTCATGAATTATAATGGTCCAACACTCATATCTTCTCTATGCGGTTTGTCCCAATGAGTAGACGAGCACATGTTTCAGTTCCAGCAGCTCACATGAGTATATCTGCTCCAATCAATGCATGCTTTATATATTTATTTATATACTTGTTAACCATAACCATTGTAAGCATATTTGTGAGCCAAAAATACATTCCTTTCTGTCTTACTTGTGGGAAGACAGCTTATATCTCTAGCAGCAACATGTCTCCCACCATAAATAATAAATTAATTTTATTAAGACCAGATGAGGTGAATAATGAGCAGCTGTACTGACAGACATGTTGTACTATTTGGTTTATTGCTGTTCTGGGGCAGGATAGATTTTTCCATGTGGCAAATATTCTCAGTGTCCAGTTTGACTTTAAACCTCCTTCATGTTGCATTTTAACATAGATGAGGACTGAATTCTAATAGCATTGTATGATATATTTATATTTTGACGAAGAGAGTTCTGCTTTACAAATAATCAATAGAGCTTGATTTTGAGTTTATTTCTAAATCTGAGATGCATTTTACAACTTGTGGCTTGCAGTCACAGCCAGTTTGAGTCTGCTTCTAGGGAAATCCAACATACTTTAACAGAAGTTTCCAAGCATCTAAAACAGAAGAACTCAAATTCAAAACATAATCCTACGCTTCTACTTGTTCTTGTCAAATCAGATCTTCTTGTATGTGTTTGCATTTGTCTTGTGTGCCTAATAAACGGGGCATTTTTTCAGCTCGTGACAAGAAGTAAATATAGTAGGGTGTTTGACGAAACAACAAAATGGCTGGTGTGGTCCCCATTTTGCCGTCTGCCAAAACAGAAAGAACTGTGGTGAAGATTATACCTTTAAAATCTGGTTTAACTCATTCCATCCACCTGCAGTCAATATGACTTTGTTGTTTATTTGCTCTCCATCTGTTAATTGAAGTAGGCCTCATGAGTGTTTTTCAATCAATCAATAACATTTGAAGTGTTTGAAGCAGATTTCTTAATTAGTAAAAAACAAGCATCTAAGAAGTAATTTTGATTCCTGGCAGCAAATTGTCTAAACATCTAACACTCCACTTTACTTTCCTTCGAATTGCTGGTATTTTAGACCTATTTGTTCCAACTTTGCTGTTGTACTGACCATTTTCTTGTAAACAAAACATCCTTTTCTATTCTGTCATGTCATGACTACAAACGTCTGTGCATTTCATTGGGTCTTTATGTAGTAGATCGACATGAATTACTGCATATTGTGAAGTGAAAGGAAAATCTGCTATCGGAATCCTTTTACAAATAAAATCAGAAAAGTGAAATGTGCATTTATGTTCCCATTTGTTCCATTTGTTACTGTCAATCTCTACCACTTTTTAACATCTATACATGAAAATATTTACTTTTTTTATGTCCTCCAAACATTTGTAAATCTAGCTTTCTATGTTTTAGCACAGACAGTTTGATTTAGGTCTGAACTTTAACTAGATCATTCTTGTGAGGTTGGAATGGGCCATTAGGCCCATTCTGCTGTTCTGCTGAATATGCATCCCTGTCTTAAGTATTTTCCAGCTTCTAACTGTTTTTCTTCCTAGATTGCCCTGTATATATCTCCATCCATCTTCTTCAACAGTGTTAGCTTTCCACTGCAAATAGCAGTATGTAAATCAAAAAGTGTAGTTTTGGTCACATCCGTTTAGAGCACCATCTGCCACATGCTTGCTATGTCTCTTGCATGGTGTGAACAGGGTCTTTTTATTTCTTTCTTTCAACAATGGACTTCTTCTTGCCCCTTTTCCATACAGGCTAAATTTGAGGAAAACATTTAAGTGAACTGTTAACACACTCTTCAGTTCACCTCGTCTTAATTTTGTTTTGTAAGCGAAACATCAAGCCTTTACGTAAATTAGTTCGACATTACATCTGAGCCCGGCCAGACGTTCTCCTCAGTAAAGTCCCTCTTGTCATGTGTGTGTTCAGGGACAGCATTCCCCTGTTAGTGTCTTCAATTGAGTGTAAAAGCTCCTTTTTGTAGAAACAGTCCTTACCTTGGGCTCTGGTATATTAAATTTATAAAATGTGGAGAGGTCCATTGGGGTTATTTGATTAGTCTATTTGTGACTGGAGTGGAACTGGAAGAGATTGCTGCATTTTTTCCTATGAGAAGTGTTTTACCAGTAGAAAGCTGCTAAAGTGGTGATTATCCCGACTCTGCCAAAAAGTTTACCTGTGAAAGATCAGACTAATCACATGAGCTTGTCTGAGATAAATCAGTAATCCCTAATGCTTGAAGCATGATTTGGGTAAGAATAGCCTGCTGATGCCAGTATGTTTTGTCTAAATTAGTTAGTTCATTCCAGTTCTTGACACAATGAAATTTAAAGATAGTACAAGTTTTATTAAGCTTTATGTATTCCCATTTGTTAAATGTTGAGCTGATTTATGGAAAAAATTTCCAGCTTGAAGCGCAATTCAACATTTCAGCTAAGTCTTTTTCCTGGTGTGTTCAGTCAGAGTCTTAAAAAAACGCTTCTTTCATCGGTCCATCTGTTTTTTCCCAGCTTCCCTATAAACCATGCCTTTTTCCATTCATTAAAGCCAATCTCCTAAGAACGATAGTGAAGTGCAGCTTGTGATCCAGTGTAATCTAAGACCCACAAGAGGTCCTGCTGCTGCTGATGCTACTGCAACTTCAGTTTCCTGTCCCTCTGACGAACAAACCAGACTTACATCTGCTGCAGCCATTGTTGGGGAAGAAAGGGTTTTTTTTTGTTAAAACTGTGGGGGATGGAGTGTAATTTCTGGTCATCCTCAGCGTAGCTTTGAGAACCTGCATCAAGTCTGAGTGGTAGTAATTTTATAGAACTGCTGGCAAGGTGCAGGATTTCAAAACAATAGGGGCTTTGTAGAGAGCAGGTCATCTGGCATCAGTGATACTTTGCAAAGCAGCATAGATCCGCAACCTGATGCAGACACACCTGAAAGCAGGTATGCAGGTCATCTGCATCCACAGTTTTATTATTTCGCTTCCTTTTCACTGTTAGGAGATTTTGAAAAACAGTGAATCCAGCATAAGTCAAGTGACACTGCACTTATTCACATGTTAATTATGTGTCTGGTTGCACTTCAGTAGTTTGTATACCTCCAGCATGGAATAAGTGAGTGAATATGTAGTTACTCATTGAACAGATTTGCTCCCTTTGTTTGTTCATGGTAACAAAGTCATCCGCAGCATTTATGGCCTTTCCATGATCGTCTGGTTGTGTCAAGTGGAAAGAGACCTAGCCGTCTAGGCTGGAAAAAGGCCTTGTGCTATCTTCTCATCAGCTTAGTGTTGTGTTAACAGGAAAAACATCCTACATCTAATTAAATTAATAACCCTTTGTGTGGGGGGATGTTTTTGCTTTAGAGAAAGAGATTCTTTTACTCGCGGGCATATTTTTATTGCATGCCACTGTACTGTTAAGATAATTATATTTCTTAAAACATAAGTTCCTTTTTTACTGTAGAAATTACTCCTGATGAAAATCTACTGCTTTTGATTTTAAGCAATTACTAAATGAAGTTATTATATTATTGTTTATTTGCCACAGATTGAAAGATTAAAGAAGAAATATTTATCCCATCAGGAAGAGATGAATGAAATAAAAAAAACTTGTCTAAAGCCTTTATCCATAAAATAACAATAGCAACAACAATATTGCAGTGTCATTAAATTGTCGGTATACACATTTTTGCTAATCGTAGCTTTAAAATAGTATTACTGTTGTAGTCATGACTGTTTGCTGTCTTTTTGTATCCACATCATTGCTCTCTGTCTGTTCCCAAAGTAACATTTTGTTCTTACATGAATGTTTAAAAGTGAAAGCTAAAAAGATTTCTGCATGCTTGTCTTGGTTATGCAAATATTTTTTATTTAGGTTACATTAGGACAGAATTTAAAAGCTAAAAAAAATGCCATTTTTACTTATTTTACTGTGGGTTAAAAAGACTAAGACTTGCAGCAGTGAAATAACCATTAAAAAATATCCACTAATCTACAAATATGTCTTTTACTACTAAATGTAAATGCAAACACATGATTTTCTCAAACTTGAATGAGAAATGGAAAAGTGTAGTAGCCCTCTTTGAGCCAGCTGACAAACAGTGTGTAGCAGTGGGTGGAAGAAGGGAGGGACTGCATTATTCTATACTTTATGCACTTGGTCACTGAACTTCACTTACGTCTGTAGGAAGGGTGTCATAGAAGCTGTTACTTTTAAAATTTCAGTATACTTTCTTACCAATAACTATCCCAGGCTGTTTTTGGTATTCTGATTTCAGACTATTTTTTTTAAATATTATTAACTACACAATTAACTACTACTTTGAGATTAATTCATAAAAATGAAATGGGTTGTAGTTCTAAACAGAAGATAAAGACAAGTCTTGATTTTTAGAGCTATACTCTACTATGAATGTTGGGATATTTTAATTTAGAACACAGCTTTGCAGTCGATTCATGCTAGTTCTTATGGGTTCTAATGTTTAATGTTAATCTGCAATCACTACACACATTTTTTGTTATTTGTGGTAATTATAGAATCTTATTTCTTTCCCATGAACAAATATGTTTCATTTCCTTTAAAACATACACTATATGGATGGACATTAGTGGTGAGCTAATTAAAGTGAAGAAAACCCGGAAAATTGGGGGTGGTATGCAAAAACAAAACATCAGACAGAAGGTTTCAGTATTTTCATATTTTTGATTGTTTAAATGTCCATCAAAGAGAGCCTATATCCTGCTGCTTTTAGCTACCGCTGCTTCAATGGAAGCATCCAAACTGCAGGTGAGAGACTCTCCCCATTATCCCGCGGACCTCCTGGCAGTCTGTCATCTCCTCTTGGGCCCACAGGTCACTCCGAGGAGCAGAGCTACAATGTGCATTCGCCTGCAGAAGAAATCCCCTACAGGGAGGAGAACAATGGCTTCACAAACAAACCTCCATCCTAGAGTATTTCAGAAGAAACCATTCTTTAAAGGGTGGTGCCTGATTATTGAAACTGGCTTGCCTAATGTGGATTAGCATGTTTTCTGATTACTTCTTATTAACAGTTAAAATTTTTTCCATGGATATTTTAAACTTAAGTTTTCCAGTTTACATAAAAAAAAAACAGGATTTCCATGCTCTTCTCATTAGCTTGGAGGACTTTCCTACTTCAGAGTAAGGAGCCCCGTTTAGCAGTTTTAGGAGGTTTTGACTCATGAGGGTGACAAAATTATAGTCTGTTGTAAAGAAGTTTCAACACTTCTTCTCTTACGCCTAAGATCAAAGACAGACATGGAGATTTAACTGTTATTGCCACTGAGGTAAAATGGCTTGACTCAACTTGAAATTTCTTCAGGCAGTGCAGGATTTTGTAAACCTGAGTGCAGAGATCTGTTTGATTTAAAAAAAAAAAATCTCAACTTTGTGTACCTTTTTAAATGAATCCTGATCAGACTTGTCTACCCATCGCATTTAACACCCAGATGCCCATTAAAATAATGTTTTCTCCTCAACTGTTATTAAGGCATTACATGCTTCACTACAAAGGTGTGGTCAAATGTCAATCAAGAGTCTCTCTTTTTCAATAAACATGGAAACTGAGGTTGTTCAGAGAGTTAATGAGCCAAATACAAAAAAATGGAAATGTCTTGCTTCATTGGGTCTTGGAGGTTTTTTGTTATCTACCAGGAGAACAGATAAAATAAGACTGCATTTAGTAATGAGCTTTTACAAATATGACAACTTTCAAATACTGTAAAAAATCCAGATGTTAATCGGAAGCCTGTAGTACTTCACAGGATTTTAGATCAGACACCGTGTTCCATCTTTAAATGGTCAGAGTCCAAAACAAGTTCTCAGTTTACACTGCCTATTGTGTTGAGCTTCTCCAATAGAAGTGTCTCTTGCATAAAATTCTAAGTCTGAAAATTAATCAGCATAACTACAGGCTTTCAAACTCACTTCCAGATTGGATAATGACATGCTAGCAAGACAGACAACATGTCAAAGAGAAAGAAAAGTAAAATAAAAAAAACAGTTTCACACATGACTGCAGAAGCCCAAATCTTTGGACAAAAGGCTTTTTATTTAGGTCTTTGTTGTCTCCTTTGACACTGGCTTATCTGTCTTCCTTGACCTTAACTTGCCTTCTAGACATGACTTTACAGCCCTGTGTCAACAGAGAGGAGAAAGAAAATCCTGTTAGCTGAACGTTACAATGGTTGGAAGGCAAAAAGACATTCAGATGGCATTAAGTGTGTGTTTAAATTGATATGTCACCAAAGAAACAAGACCAAGAATGGTTGAGGAAATCAAAATAACACTGCAAAAGTCAATGACAACTACTATTTCTACCTGCTTGTAACAAAGTAATTATTTTTGACTAATGAGCATAAATGCTTGGGTTTATATGGTTGCTGTATTAAAGCAACCATATAGTTTTCACCTGTTTGTGGGAATTTTTCTCAAATATTTAAAATCACACTCAGTTTGTATGGAGATTTTGGTATTCCCCTATTTATTTTGTTCATGGCCAGCTATTAAAGTAAAGATCTTAAACTTTGTTGCATGTAATATAAATGTTGGAGTTGTAGGATTATTAAATTGTGTTCTCAACATTTATACCAGTTTCTGCCACAGTTTCTGCCATTTTCAAAATTCAAGTTTAAAGTTCTAGGAACAAATCCATGGATTTATTAAAGTCATTTGCGTTCCCTTTGTAGAAGAGCCAAATTGCCATCAAAAACCTTTATCCAGTCTGACTAGTAAATCCTAATGTGTAAACTGAATTTGCAATGGTCACAGTTTTGTAGTCACTTTACTATGATGAAGTTTTAACCTGCCAACACTAATTTTGTAACTTTATTCAATTAAACTCCCATGGTTTGAATATAAAAAGCTCCAGATCCCCATGGCTGAACATTTTTTAAATTGCTCTGCGAATCTCAACAACTCCACTGAGCTCTGATTTAATTTCCTAGTAGGACTTTGAGCAGAACATCTTTATTACATAGTGTTTTTTTCATAAGTGAAGCCAGACACACATAAAATAAACAAATAAAACTTTAATCATGATCAAAATAACACTAAAGAGAACTGTACTCTCATTTTCTCATTTGCAGGGTCATAACCTATAAACCTGTTATTGCAACAGCCTGAGTTGTTAGTTGAGACCACACATTTTAAGTGTGTAACCAATCCTATTACAGCTCTGTGCCACTTAAAGCATCACTAGATGGCCATTGTCTGCAACTGTACTTTAATTTCATAACAAATCACTTGAAGCTTAATGGCTGTGTGACTAGTGGGAAAACTGGAAGAGTTGAAATGCTCTAGAGCGTATTCTTGGAGTTGAGCCAGGAAGTAAGGATTAGCCCTTTGGACCCGCAATATATCCACTACATCAACAACCTCCCCCTGAGCTGATTAACTGGCAACCTGATGTTTTATTTTTTAATATGTATCCACTGGATTTATTTATATCTGAACATTATTGCAATGATCAGGTGCCAAGAAGATTTGCAAAAGATTAAAAACTCTGAAAACAGTATTGGGTTTTCAGGTCAATGGAGACGTCAACAGCTGAGTGAACTGGATTTATTTAACCGTTGAGGCTGGGCTTTTGAAGTTCAGGTATAGGTGGGAGACAAATTAAATGAGGAAAAGTTGTAGAGGTTTTTTGTTCTGCCTAATGCCCCTTTTCAGGGTGAGAGGTCACCAGAAAGTAATTTACTCTGAAGTAAAGGCCCCAGTTGTTCTTAACGGTCAACCTAATCCCATGATTAAAAAAAAGGAAGCAATTTTAGAATGACGAGGGTGGCCTCCTCTAGGGTGATGTTTAAGAAGATTATTAGTTATGTGGAATGACTGAAGGTCTCTACATCCTTTGGACCTCAATGACTTTCAATTCTCCTACATTGTACTCAAAAAAATTAATTTTTAGTGGAGAAGTGATACTGAACTGGTTTATAGCTCTGGTCAATTGTGTGCTCAGAGGAGAATAAATAAATAAAAGGATTGAAGTGACCAGCATATCAATGAAGGTTTTATGTCCTTATTGTACTATAAAGATTAATTATAAGGGAAGCCACATATCTCCCCACACAGTTGTCTTTCATGGGATATTTCCTACCAGACTTGTGTAAATTTGTATGAACCTTGAAAACATTTTAAACCTGCTTTCACAATGATCTGCTATAAAGGAAGGAGGCTCTCTGGTAGTAATAAATTATGTACGTGTAAGCAGGAAGTCGCTCATAGCTCTTTTGTTTTAACTCATTATCTGATTCCAACCTAATTTAGAACTACAATTAATGGAGATAAGGTTCTTTTTTTCCTATTGTTTATCTCCAAAACACATCTTGTGGCCTCATCAGAATTATGAGGCCACAAGATAGTGTGGTGTCCCCAGTGGGATCTAGGTCAGCTCAGGGATCCGTTTCCAGTGAAATATACACTGAAATCCTCCAAAGGGAAACACCCAGAAGGCATTCTAATCACATGACTGATTGACAACAAGTGGGAAAGCAGCTCTACTTCGATCTCCCTACGGATGACTAAGCGTCTCACCGTATCTCCAACGCTGAGCAAAGAAGCTGCTTGTATCCAAGATCTTGTTTATAGATAAGCCTGTAAATCAAGAGCTTTGCCTTTTGGCCTACTCCTTCATCGCAACAACAGACAGACACATTCCTGCAGACAATGCCAGGATTCATCAGGTTGAGGATTTAAATCCAACTTCAACAACCACAATACAGTGCCATTTGGCAAGGCTCTTGATGCCAAGTAGCTTACTGAGGTGCTAATCAATGTGTGAACATTTTCACTGATCCATGACCTGAAGGGAGCAGTCCACCATTTTTTTTTTTTTTTTTTTGTCTGGTGGAGTTATCTAATGATATAATATACAGCTGGTTTTATCATACCATCATACTTTATAGGTAGAGATTACCTGAAAATGTTGGACTGGATCTGTTTACCCTGACATCTCCTTCCTGTTGATACAAAAGTAAGGGTAGTCTCACATAAAACATCTGCTTTGGAAGCATGTTTTGCATTTGAGACATATTTTTTCTATTTTTAAATACTTTTAATGAGTTTTGCCTGAGAAACTGAATATTTAATTATACTCCTGACAATGGAAATAGTATTTGATGTGCCAGTCACACTGATAATCTAATCATTTTAATTTTGACAGTATTGTAACATATCTTATGAGAGATTGAATCTGTTCACATTAAAAATGGCAGAAGCCTGAAAGTTTTTTCTCAACAAAGACAGATTGGTGCAGTTTAACCTTTAACCGAACTTTAGTGATGCAGAGGTTATGAATCCTTGCTTGTACTTTGACTGTCAAGGACTCACAGTGTATTTCATAGACACTTCATCCAAGCCAGGGTCCTTGTGTTCAGCAGTGTAGCTGATAGTGAGAAAAGGGGTTTTGTCTGCCAAGTCTCTTGCCTTTGATGACTGACGGAAAGCAGCCCAGCCTTTGCCTGAGCTAAATGCCTCAGTGTGTTTCTAGTTAAGAGGGTGGCCTTGAAACAACAACAACCCTCCTCAGTCATAATTATCTTCAACAAGCATTAGACATCATTGTGAGGATGTGCTATACATGCTTGATGTGCCCTTTTGTTTTCTCCTTTTGGTCAATAGCATATCAACTCGCACATTAACAATGGATGGAATTTGAGCCGTCGGATTAGGGGTGAGGTGCTAGCTGCAAAGCCAGTACAACCTTATGTCCTTCTGTTCTATTCACACTGCAGCCAAATGTGAGCATGTGTGTGTTTTTTTTTTTGTTTTTTTTTAAGAGGTACTTGTGAATTTTACTAGAACTCCACCGGAGCAGGCATGCTTGGCAGCGGTACTCTGTAGCATTTCAGACATTTATGTTGCATTTGTCATCATTCTGTTTCGAAGCTTTTCCTGTTCAAATTAAATTGGTCATGTTTTAGATGAGAACAACAGAACATCTAACACAAAACAGTTCTAAGACATTAGAAACTATGTAATGTTCCCTTCTCCATATAATACTTTCCCTTGAATTTTATCAGTTTCTCACTCTTGGCCTCTGCTAGGATCAAGGAGGAAGAATTTACTCAGCAGTGGATTTGCCACCCAATGATGTGCAAAGTTTTTTCTTTAAGTGGTGAATAACGTCTGACCAGCAGTGAGGTTTAATAGCCCAAACCCCAGGGCTTTTGTGCTATATTCCTTTTATGGGATCACTCTGGGTTGCTTTAAACATGACTAAGGTATAAATTAACAGTTTGGTTGGCAGGCAACAATCTGAAACATTGGTTAGCTCTACACAAAAAGGGACCAGCCACTTATCGGGCTAAAAATAAGAAGCTCTTGAGTAGAAAGGCTGTCTCAGAGAGTGTCTATCTCATAGTTGAAGTGAGTTATCTTTCCTCCTTGTTCGAGTGCTACAACTTCACCTCATTGGTTCACACTGGGAATGCTTGAACCAACAGGGAATTCCCAAATTACAGCTGCATTCTCCTTCTAGAATAATGTGTGAAATGTGTGGGTCTGTGCACTTTTGTGGTTGGTGGGATTTTTTTTTCTGTTTCTTTCCTCTCTGCTCTTCTTTTCCAGGCATGGCTCACTGGTGGTTGCTGGAATGAGAGTTTTAAGGAGGGGGTGTATAGACTTAGCATTGAGTTAGGGGCAGCACGCCCACTACATTTCTAGCCTTCCCTTCAGTCTTCCTGTGGGAGTAAAGAGGAGTAAAGTTTTAACAGAGGAAGGAGTAAAAAAAATAAAATACAAGTGTTTGGTGAAGGGGCGTGGCATCTTGGCTAGGATGGACTTCAAATAGAAGAATGCCTGGATGTTGAAGAGGAAGTGGTTGAATGTTGGTGGCTGTTTTATTGTACTTTCAATGTAAGTTAAGAGAACCAGCAGGCAGATTGTATGGTGATTTTTATACAACAATAATGGACTTTCCAGCAAAGAATGAAGGAAAGTTGTTTGGTTAAAACTCGATTATTTAGCCCAGGGATCCTTTCACGTCACACTGAAAGAATATATGTGGCCCCCAAGCACAATTCAAGATTAATGCAAATTTGGCACAGGCAATTCATGTAGAAAGGCACTCTGGACCCATATCTTAAAATCTAAACTAAATCCTGCTGAAAACACTGTTTAATATGTCTTTTTCCAAAGTCTCTCTGGGTTTTAGTCATTCTTTCCTTAACTTTCTCTGAATGGTGTTGTTGAACATGTAAAGTCCACATTATGGTCAACCCCAGTGGTTGATCTTTGATCTGTGACATGTCTTACAATTGACCCCACATAAAAACCTTGTTGTTAAACTTGGTGTAGAAAACCTTTTGCTGTTGGTCAGTGTATTCCTTACTCCAGTTGTAAAAGTGGGATCAGTTGTGTTTTAACAATGTGTCACTTGTGGATTATTGTGAGAGCAAGTTAAACTTTGAAAAGTAGGTCCAGTGCACTTTTTTTCCTTGGGAAGAAATACTGGACTGTTGTGTAAATCCCTTATAAATTCACTTCATATGAATGTTATAGAAACTACTTAGACAATTAAAGGTCACTACTTTGCTTTGCTGACTTTCTAAGAAAATAATACCCCAAGAAAATTAATATTCTGCACTTTGGGTTTCTCTCATATCTGTGGCGACCGTGGATGCTGTCTGTGAAGTTGCCCAATGTTCACTTTTTCTTATGTGTGCATTCTCTGTTATTCATACACACAGTTTCCTGTGTTGGGTTAGTTTTATTCTCTCACTTCCTTTCCATGAGTTTTACTTTACAAATCATTCTGAGCTTCGTTTAGGTCATCCTTTTGCCTTCCTCTCACAAAGAAAACAATCAATTATGGTACCTCTGCTCAAGTGTTGTAGAGTAACTTTCTCAACTGAACCCTGTGCAAAGACAAACTTGTCTTGTTGCAACTAAAAACTTCAATGTGTAGGTTGTTGTGAATAAACAGCCTCAGGAAGACCAAGAAAAAACACCAGACAATTAAACTTGTGGAGAAGTTTGGATCAGGATTAAAACATTATCTCAAGCTTTGAAGATCTCATTGTTCAGTTCAGGATTAAAAAATTGAAGGGCATTGCAGAAATAAACAACCAGATCTACAATGGAAAGTTTAACTCAATGCTTGTTTGTGTAACTTAATGGTCCAGTCAAAGTCCAGACCTAATTCCAATTTCTGTTCGTAGGTAAAAATCTAAGAGGTATGAATCCACTTGAAAGCCACTCTAGTTACTGACTACTAACCAGCTCTATAACTATTGAAAAGAGTATCTCACCAGGTGTTTAAAAACTGCAGTAGGGAATATGGAGTTTGAGTGAGTATACATTCTGTTTTTTCCTGTGTTTGTGCTGAACCTAAATCCATGGTTTCCTCAATCTGAGGCTGAGAGTAAACACCACAAGGGCTGCAGCTCCAGGTATCTGGAGTGTCTCACTGACTGTAAAGAGCACTCATCGCAAGCGGAAAGTAAACACAAGCCTTTTTGGTCTTTATTTGGTCACTTTGCTGTGCTTTCCACAGACTAAACTTCACTGAACTCAAGCTGAGGCAGAGCCTGCAAGTGTCATCTCAGAGGTTTTAATGTTTAGAAGACGTGACGTAATGATGCGTCGTTTGCATCACTGCTGGCCTTAAAGGAAGGGTCATCCACGTTCATGCGTCAAGTGTGATGCTTTGCATCCCATTCTCCACTGTTTGACCCCACTACCACTGTCTGTTTCCCACATCTACAACTCTTAACCGAACCACATACCACAGCAGACTATTTTTTTAAAATACCCTTTGAGGGTTTTTTTTTCTCTCGTTTCCTTTCCGTAAGTTTTGCTTCACGAGTCATTCTCTGAGCATGATTTAGATCATGCTTTTGCCTTGCCCTCACAGAGAAAACAATCACCTACCTTTCCTCCAGTGTTGTAGGGTGACTTTCTCAACTGACCCCTGTGCAAAGGCCAACTTCCCAAGATGCCAGAATAGCTAGTGTTGTTGCCTTCAGAGAATGGGGGCGGAGAGGAGGTATCCTCAAGCCTTTAGGAAGGGATCTGTCTTTCTTTTCAAAGGCCACAGGACGTTTTTCTCTAAGGGAATATTTCTTCTCCCACACAAAGGAAGTCTGCATTTCCACTGGTCAGAGAGCAGGACATTTAAACTTTTTTTTTTCAGCTGGTTTTAGCTTTATGTGATATAAAATCTTTCATGTCCTCTTTAATATGCACTGAGAATCAAGGAAATTGGCTTTGGAAGATTTACATCTCCATAAAGTCTGGAGTTTTGGAAGCAGGAGACAAAACACAGGAGCCCCAACTTTAAATCATTAAAAGCAGATTGCTCTTGTTTTTTTTTTCTCTGCTCATCTCCCCTTCAGCCTACGCTTCCAAGATGGAGGAGGGAGATGAAGGCCGTTAAAACTGGAATTCATCTTGGCATCGATCTCTTAACAGGAGAAGAATGCTGCAGAGTCGGTTATGAAAGATTATTTGGTGTAATGCTGTTGACTTGAGGAGAAAAATAAACAAGTCCTGTCAGCTAGCATAGTTACCTCTCTTTATTCCTGCGTGAGCTTTCATGTAATGCAATCACATGGTTCTGGAGATGGCTTAATTGGATTTGGTGAATCAGAGGAAGTGAAAGTGGCAGGACGATTTCTCCTGTTTCTGGAATAGATTCCCAGCTGCCCAGGACAAGCCAATCCTAAGTTCTGGATATTGGCTCTCTCTTCTTGTTGGAAACGCTAGAGCTCATTTGAATTTGTTAGGTTCCCACCACATGTCTGACTTTAAATTCTTCTAAAAGAGATCTTGCCCTTTTTGTGAGCTAGTATAGAGTACTTTGTTATTTAATCATTTTTATCATTCTCGCAGATGTGTCTATGTAAAACTTCTGAATGGTACATTACAAATCATGATCAGGACTTGAGGTAGCATTTTAAATTACTCTTGCCTCTCTTATCTAGCCCATGCACCAGAAAAGAACCACAACATGTCATGAAGAGCAGTTATAGGTGGTGAGGGAGAATGCAGGCTGGACCCAGGTTGAGATGAAAAAATTATTTAGTGACGATAAACAGCTCAAAACAGTTCAGGAAGCTGGCAGCATGGCAGAGCAGAAGGATAAAGCTCTACGCCGGTGGCTCAGACCACAAACTGAAAGAAACGAGAGCGACTGTGACGCCAGACAAGAAAGACTTAGTCAACGGCAAGACACGGATCCAACAAAGACAGAGACAACAGGTGGACTTAAATACACAGGGGGACAATCAAGGGGCAACGAGGAGCAGGTGTAACTAATCACGGGTAGACGGGACAACACAGAGACTCACAGAAAACAAATCTAAGTAAACACACAGGAAAAACTCAAATTAACACAGAGAAAACCCAAATCCCAACACAACATACACCCAAAAAAAACCAAACTGCAAGGTAACAAAATAGTTCCAACTCAAATATCCAAATTATTTTCAACCATTTTCCTACATGTTTTCCTACACTTTTGTGATTTTCCTGGATAATATGCAACTTTAATTTACCCCAGACCTGCCCACTCACATTGTAAACTGTTTATAGATCCTATAACCTCTAGGTTGTTGCAAGTATTTCACAACCATTAGACAGTAGGGTAGAGTGGGAAAACAAAACACCTTTCTTTAATCACGATTTACTTCGAAACCGTGAGTCAGAAAATGAATTTCTTCACATGAATTCTTTATTTTGAGCTGAACTACATGTCTGAATGTTTTCATGACTTGATCTTTCCAACTTTTTAATTATGTCATGCTGAGCCTGAGGCCTTGCTCATACCTTGAACTTGAACTTGAATATATGTTTGGCTAAAAGCACATGTGTGGGATCAGACTGACTTAAAAAGTAACTAATTATTCTAAGTGATAATCACAAGCAGTTTCTGTTTCTATAGCTGTCCAGACTTTATAGCCTCAAGAAACAAATATCTACCCACACCCTTGACTTCCAGCATTAGTCCCCAAGTAAACATCAAAAGCGTGATGTGGAGCCACACATTGCAGAAAGCTTAGATGACTAATGACAGGGTTTATTGAGTCTATTGTTGAGCTCTGACTGAGTGCTGATCAGTCCAGGGAGCGTTTTGTGCTGCACACGGTGCTGCACACACACATATGCACGCCCACACACCCTTGCACACACTCATGTATGAAGCACTGAGGCAGAGATACACCAGACCTGCCACTCCTTGCTTCGGTTTTTACCTTATGGACATTTAGTGACGACAGTACAGCTGGAAGTGAGTGAAGCAATCTGTAATTAGTCGCTGTCACAGTATCTGTTGCGTCACTGAAAAAGCCTCCCTTCCCTGGATCGTACACCTTTTAACTCACAAAATTTTATTACGGATGAGTCAGGTTATGTGAAAAGATAGTTCTGAGAGTAAACATTGTTTTATTCATTCATCTTGGCTTTTATAAAGGTAGTTTGCATATTGTGCAAGCTTTTGTTTTCCAATCATCTCATAAAAATCAGAGTCATTTCCCTTTAGAGAAAGGTACAGGTTGTGTCATTCAAGAAGAAATGTTGCAAAGTATCAAAAAAAATATCCTACTTCTTTCTGATGTGCCGCAGTCGAACGAGGAAGCGCATTAATGGTTGTGGAACATCAGGTTGTTCACCACCTGCAACTCGGTTATGAAACGAACAACTGGGCAAGCTGCATGTTTACTGTGGATATACGCCTGCAAGCTTAAGCAATAAACAGTTTTTTTTCTTCCTTCCTGGATTTGGGCTCAAAGTGTGAGCTTCAGTAAGAGGAAGTTTGCTGCACCTTAAGTCACCTGTTTCAGCTGGCCGTTAAAACTCATTGTAGCTGATACAAAGGCATCTATAGCTCTTGAAATAACTAGACCTATCAGGTCATCAGATACCTGCTTACTCAGTGTCCCAAGACCAGAACTAAACAATGTGAGGCAGCATTTAGTTATTTTTATGCTCCTCTCTTCTGGAATAAACTCACTGAAAATATGAGGCACACAGAATCTGTTGACTCCTTTAAGTCAACAATTAAAACCTAGAGATTTGTTATGCAAACCTCAAATTCGGTCACAATAGAAGAAAACCATTGTTTAAGGATGTCTATGAGTTTGTTAAAATGGTACATTTTTTAATGTGGCAATGTGAATACGTTTGCAAGTAATCGTGCTGAGTTGTATTTGCAAATTTGCATTTTAGGTGCTCAGATATTCTCAGCTGAATAATCAGAAAAACCATGTGCTTATTAGTCTTTCTAGTTTGACTCGTAATTATGGGGATAATTACATCTCACATGACTGCCCTAATTAAAGCAGTCAGCTTGCCTTGGCTCATCTGCTTTTGTTGCTAGGGTCTGAACTTCATGCCACTGAGATCCCTGGGGGATGAACTAATGAGGATTAAGAAAAGGGAGGGCAGTAGACAAATGTTTCAGCCTAATTCTTACTGATCTGGTCAGAGCTGTTGTTTGTTTGTGTGGGAAAAGAAAGGATATGATGATACAATGTACTATGAAATAATTTAACTGGAAGAGAGTGTATCTCTTTATTTGTGGCTTGGTCTCAGTATAATTGCTTGAGCTCCATGTTTGTATGTGAAGTGAGGTGTGTCCCAGTATTCAGATTGAATGCTTTGACTTTCTTAACTCTCAAGAGCAGACATGTTGAGGAATGTGTCTGGGACACTACAGTGGCCCCTTCATTTTTAATAAACAAGACATAGTCATCTGTTTTTCTTTTTTAACCCATTTCTCTTTTCATCTTCCTTAGAACATGAACCAAAAAATGAAATGCTTAGACACAACTTAAGCACGAGGAAGACTATTTTTTATGCTTTTGGTTCTGTATGTTTTGCATGTCAGTTCTTAGGATAGATAACTACGACATCACAGACAGTCAGGATCTGTCTGTTTATGACTTATGACTGGAAACAAGTTTCAGAAAATGACGTTGTTTGAAAGCTTTATTCAGAACAAGACTATTGTCCTTATCAATGTTATTGCCTTCTTTTTAATATTGTAATGTTTATTACAACAAGCAAACAAGCCTACCTTATCTGCCCATAGTTGTAATACTGCAATACTGTTAGTGATACTTATGAAAGTGAAAGTTGAGCGAAATGCCTGGAAACATTTGTTCTGTTTTTTCCTCAACTATTCTCAGGAAATATTCAGATGTGTGCCAGAGCCAGAACCTGCTGCATCACTGAGATTTGAGGTCTTTAGTAGATTAACCCCTGATTAGCAGTTTCGAGGCAAATTCACCTCAGTTTTGTCTGTGCAGACAGAATTTTATCAATAGTGATATAAACACAACTGAGTCATAACTGAGCCAGATTGCTGCATGATAAGAAGATGTTAGTAATTATGAAAACCACAGTGCTTTTGTGATGTTCACAGAATCAAATTATTTTCTTATTTTTTTCATTTTTATTTCTTTCCAGTTTGCCAGGGCGTCACCAATCGCTTCAATCTTATGGACAATAAAGAGGACCACTACCTGAACATGGTGAAGACCTACAGCAATTGTACTATTGTCTTGGAAAACTTGGAGATCACTCACGTAGAGGAGCACCGTGACCTGTCCTTCCTCAAAGTAAAAGCCTACACTATGTTACTATTACATTTGAAACAAGATGTAATAGTTTCTATACTCTATAAAATGGATAACTTAGATATGAATAAAGGTTTCCAGCTTTAGGTCAGGTATTATTAATTTTGCAAACTGCCAAAATATTAACAAATAATTTCTCGTCTGTTTTTGGTTATTCCTTCCCTTAAATACATGATAGTTGTCCCCTGACCCTTAGGCAAAAAGTGTTTCTCACACAGGAAAATCCACCCTCATCAGCGTTTTCCTCGACAGGACATATTCCAGATAAAATGCACTTTTTTTCTTCAAGAATATCCGTCAGCAGCATTAGACAGTGACCAGCTATAAGTGGCTGCCAGTATAGATACAACTTCATAACTCATATATGACAGTACTTCTCCAGTTCAGTGGTTATCAACAATAGCTCTTTATGTTTAAAAAAAGTGCATTTTAAATTAACCTGTCCACTTTGGAAAACAATAGATGCACAAAATGTCATATACAAACATTATTTAGATTATGTAACATTTTGTTTATTTTAGTAGTTAAATTCACTCAGTAAAACACATGATTGATAAAATATGGACTGATGTTTTCAAGTCTTTATTTCTTAATAATGCCAATTTTTCCTTTGTTTTACAACCAATAAAAACACAACATAGAAGACAAAAATATTACCTCAGGCCAATACAAACGACATTCTGAAAACCAAAATGGGAGGTTAATGAAATTAGTTTACCTGCTTTAGGGTTGCTTTCAAAAGGTACTTTGAATCTGTCAAATTACCTTCATCCAAACACATTTTCTCATTTATTGAATGCGAGTGTGTATTTTACACTTTGTAGACTGATTTCTGCCGACTCTTCACAGTTAAAACCTGTGCAGAACAAGTACTTATAATGATGCATTGTGTTTGTACAGCTCTGGTTAAGATTTCGTTCAAAGATCAGCTGTAACTGCAAAATTTTGAGCACTGGGGAGATGTGTTATGGGACCACACACGCTCACGGGCTTCAGGCTAGCCCACACAAGCACAGAGTAAAATAGTCAGCGGATACAGTACAGCAGTTTTCAGGGGAATCTTTTTAATGTCCCATTTGCACATTGTTCACTTTTCTATGTGCAGATGTCAAAAACTAAATGTGTGCGAATCTGAGTTAAATGTATGAGTTAATGGATATCTCCTAGCAGTATTTTAACCCTGGATTAACATACTTGTTGGCTTAACTTTTAACTTTGTGCCGACAGTGAGAAAGATCTGCCAATCATAACAGAGCCACAAAAGAAATCATGTTTTTGAAAGGAACAG
The DNA here is from genome assembly GCA_903067095.1 of Girardinus metallicus. Lineage (NCBI taxonomy): Eukaryota > Metazoa > Chordata > Actinopteri > Cyprinodontiformes > Poeciliidae > Girardinus > Girardinus metallicus. Next base: position 15,412 of record CAEGAE010061537.1, on the reverse strand, counting down.
TTTCAATTCATTTGTGATATTGTTGGCATTTTCACATTAATGTGTGTCAATATCATAAACGGTTATTGGAGATGTTGTTAATTGGAATTTATTTTTAAAACGTCAAACAAAAGAAATGCTCTCCTTCTTTCCAAAACAATATATAACCTTGAATTTATGTTTAACATATTTCTTGTGTTTCTCTGCTTTGTTCTGGGAGCATGAAAAAGGATGTGCATTTATGAGATGCTTAAATGGGACAAACAAAACATTTTCCTACTGAAACTTTTCTTGAAATGTTAAAATTGGCAAACAAAAAAAATTACATTGACCCTTATATTTTGCTGTGAAAACCCCTTTGAAGATTTCTTCTTCTTTTGCTTTTTTGTTATTCTTGAAAGCATGAGATAATCAAATAAACTGTCTTGCCAACTAAAACCACTTGATGGTTTTCTGGAAATATTCTGACCCTATCTTATGTTGACTCATAAGATAGGGTCTGAATTACAATTGTTTGATGATCAGAAACATCTAATGTGACAAAAAATCAAAAACTGAAGAAATTTAAATGAGGCAAATTCTGCTCAAAGGTCATACATAGTCTTGAATCATTTCTTGACGTAATCGTCAACTAATTTAGTAATCGATTAATCGTTAACGGGTGTGTACAAATTCAAAAAAAGGCCATTTGCTGAAAGAATACTCAAAGCAGAAAGGAACTGTGCAAAAATATATATACACTTCTATTTACCATAAAAACAACTATGCCACTTGAGACAAAACTCAAGTGGCATAGTTTTAGTTCCACCAGGTTCAAATTCTGTAAAAATGTATTTTATTTTCTTACTTAAAATGAATTTAATCATTTCTTTATTTTTAGTTTTTAATATATTTTGAATATTGTGTAAAATAAGCGTAAGTGGTTAAATGAAAAATCAGCAGAATGTGCAGATTGCAATTAATCATCAAAATAATTGATACAATGACCAACTACTAAAATAAGTGTTAGCTGCAGCCCTAAAGTGTGTGTATATAAAAAGATAATAATTCAATTACATTACTCACTATGTGTCCAGTTTTATTGACGTAGCTGTAAAAAAACCCTGAATTGCCAGATCCTGTATGAAGCTAACAACTAGGAGTCTTTTTTTCTTTCCCCTCTCCGTAGTCAATTGAAGAAGTGAGTGGCTACGTTCTGATTGCCCTCAACACAGCTTCTAGGATTCCCCTGGAGAATCTGCGCATCATTCGGGGTCACTCCCTCTATGAGGAAAAGTTTGCACTTTCTGTGCTTGCCAATATTGATAAAAATACAGATCGGGGAACCACCGAGCTTCTTCTGACCAGTCTGACAGGTAGATGGAGCCCTAAAAGGATCATATATTTCATGACTTTATGTTTGACACTGAACAGTTAAGCATCATAATTTGGAACTGCCTTTCGTGTTTGTTTGCAGAAATTCTTAAAGGAGGTGTAAAGTTTGTGAATAACAGGCTTTGTAATGTAGAAACAATTCAATGGTTTGATATTGTCAATGCCGAAACTAAACCCAGCATGGAACTTCCAGTGGCCGGAAACAACCCACTCTGTAAGCGCTTCCATTCACAGCACAAGGAAAAACAAGCAAAATCTTTTTTTCTGTTAATTTGTGATACTTTTTAAGGTGAGATGTGACTTACTTTTCTTCTTACAGGTAACAAATGTCACTCAAGCTGTTACAATGGTTCATGTTGGGCACCTGGTGCAGAAAACTGTCAGACCCGTAAGCTCTTGCTGATTTTTAAAAAAAAATATTTGTCACGTCAGAATCCAAATTGTTCTAGCCACTAAATAGTAAAATTGTGTATTTCTAGTTTTATTACTCATGTTTACACACACTCCATCATCATTTTATTATTTCAAATATCTTAAACATTGAAGGATTTGGTGTTTTCTTTAATTATTTCTTTATAAGAATAAGAAAAGGACTTCTTGTAAAGGGTAAACCCACTGTGTTTATACCTGTCATCTCCAGTGACCAAGCTGAACTGTGCACAGCAGTGCTCAAAGAGGTGCAAAGGACCTTCACCAAGCGACTGTTGCAATGAGCATTGTGCAGCAGGATGCACGGGGCCCACAGCCGCTGACTGCCTGGTGAGATAAAGAACACAACTAATGAATACACTCAATATTTCATATAGTTCTATCCATTCCGGCTGAGAACTCTATTTAAAACTTAGTCCTGTCTTAGCAACCTCTGCTTTTATGATTGGAGATTATGTTTTTGTTTTAATACCAGAGAGATGCATAACTGCTGATTAAATCTTTTATTTGGCAGGGCCTTGAGTACCAGTGTCTGCACACTCGCTCTGTACAGCTTTGAGAATTAAGCCAAGGCTATGATAGAGGAATGCAGTGTTATCATTAGGAAGGGGCTCTGTTTTGGTCCCGCTGCACTAGATGACTGGTGTTTGTGCTGCAGGCCTGTCGGGACTTTCAGGATGACGGGGTTTGTAAGGACTCCTGCCCTGGCCTCGTGCGCTATGATCCCAACCTACACCAGCTGGTCACTAACCCCCAAGGAAAGTACAACTTTGGAGCCACCTGCGTGAAAAACTGCCCACGTAAGAATATAATTTTCAGTTTGTTTTCTTGTTGCAAATCTATTCATCCATCAATACATCCATCCATGCAGCTGCATATAAAGTATAATTAAGCTGTTTAACGGGAATAATTATCTCTTGGCAACCCAAAATTAACGTTTTCAGAAAATGTGTATATTACTAGCCTGGCCACAGGCTTCCAATGCAATTCTGCTCAATTTTCATCTACCTTCACTGCTCTATCTGGGAATTCTCCCATTGAGCTTGATTCTCTGGTGGAATTTCAACTGGGCCAAAAGAAGAAGTTGTGAACGATGACTCTGCTGTTCTAGAATTGTAGTCTGTTCGCAATGGCAGCAGAGGAAGTTGGCCATGTTTCCAAATATTGAATTAATATTAAGTGTTGCCTCGTTCAGCTTGGGATATCTCTCTTCACAGTGCGGAATGGTTGTTTTACAGTGCACTCAATTTCCCCGTAAACATTATAGTTGATGCAGATGCAGCACATCTCATATGTCATGGCCAAGCATTAGCGTTTGGTTGCAATTTAAACACTTCAGCAGACTATCTGTATGAAGCAAATCGTAGAACAAGGGCATGGTTTTTACCAGGCTAGTAAACTACACAAGTCCAACAAATGTTATTGATTCCAGAACCAGCTCACACCTGCTGTGGCTATCCCTGTTGCATTTTATTTTACCACACTGTTTCCTTCCACTTCACTTTACATAAATTTTCTTAGACAAAACAATATGTAAACAATCATCTTCTTTAACAACAACCTTTTCTTGCTTACTGTCCTTCTGGAGGGTGTCAGGTACTGTCTACTGTACAACTGGTGAAATCAGAAGTAAATGCCTATTCTTGTGCAGGCCATAACAAGGTCACAACATAGCATCTCTGTATCAAAATCAATTTCTGACGCCACTCCATTTTTGCTTACATTTTGTGAAGAATAAAGTTTTTGTGTCTTTTCCTTCAGTAGTTCTTTGTGAAGCGCCACCACAGGTGAGGGTGGCAACAGGTTTTTCAACTAGTTTGGGTCATTTGACACAGCGCAGTGTGAAAGTGAACCACAGCAACTGAAAATGTAACATATGTTAGAATTTTGGTCTCTAATCGAACCGAATATACTGGACTATCAGATGTGAAAACACCTGATAACACGGAGAGTGATGCACCTTGAGGACCACAGGTGGAAAACACTGTTCCAAACCACAGTCTTAAGAAATAACAGAAATAAAGTCTTGCACCTATTTACCCTAACAAAAGAGTTTGCATCTGCACCGACATGGATATATACTGCAAACAGAATTAGCGGGTTGTACGCATACATCATACATAATAAGAAATATTTTGCATGTTGTGCAATAGTAAACATTTTCTCACGTTGTCCTTGAGGGTTGTTAGACATTAAAATGTGAGTTTGTTCAAGTTTAATAATAAACTACAGAAACAAGGAAAGAAAACTATTGTGCTTCAGAGTGTGTTAATGCAACATCCCATCTTTTAGAAGTTTAACTTAATGCATGATTCAGTCCATGTGACCTACTAGATGCACCTCCAGCTATGCGGTTGCTGCTCCTTAAAATCATCTACAGAATATTTATGTTTTCTGTCTTTTTTTCTAATAGTCTGACTGTTTTTGATAAATGTGATAGTGTTGGCCTGAATAGCTCTATTTTTCAATTGTTCCAGATAATTATGTTGTGACCGATCATGGTGCGTGTGTGCGGACATGCAGCGGTAACACATATGAAGTGGAAGAAGGAGGTGTCAGGAAGTGTGCCAAGTGTAACGGACTGTGCCCAAAAGGTTCGAGGTTGAACTTTTGCTATCCAAGTGAAGAAATGTTTCTGACAAAAATGCAGCAATGACTGTGATGTAGTGACTAATGCTTCTAAAAAATCATGAATTTGCATGTATTATTAAACATTTCATAGTTTTAGTGAATTAATTTTTTTAGCTAAAGCTGACTTGTATAATAATATAATTAGAAGTAATTTATGACTAAGTATAACTAATAATACTCTTATATTAGGTATATGGCCAATATATTTTGAGTGTCCTTCAAAGCACTACATAAATCTGATCAATTATTATTGTCATTATTCAAACAAAAAATAATGACAAAAGTGGCATGTTTCAATTTTTATATGTCTGGAGCATACATCAATGTTGTCGTTCTGACATGGATCTCCATCTCAGTTTACCAGATTCATCTCCAGTTGTCATAAAAAATGCCAACAAAATAATGTCTTATGTGATTTGTGTTTTGGAGCTTTTAAATATCTCTGCTAGTCTTTATGGAAATAATGCTATTTTCAACACATTATTTGCTTTTTTAATTGTTCCACAGTGTGTAATGGACTTGGATATGGAGACCTGACTTACATACTATCTGTCAATGCCACCAACATTGGCTCCTTTAAAAACTGCACTAAAATCACTGGTGACATTACTATCCTTAGAACATCAATTCATGGGTAAGATCTGACCCTGCTCTGAAATTTGATCTCAACATTTGTTCTCCTGACCATGTTAATGTGCTTCTTGTTGTTTTTTAAGTGATCCCTATACCAAAACGCCAAAGATGGAGCCAGCTCAGCTGGATGTGTTTAAAACGGTTAAGGAAATTACAGGTAAGATTATATAAGATGTGACTAATGCACTTGGTGAACCTTGGACGCCTTCATAATTAACAAATCATCTGTCCCTTCAGGACACCTGTGGATTCAAGATTGGCCAAAGAGCATGAACTCGCTCTCGCCTTTTGAAAATCTAGAAATCATTCGAGGAAGAACAAAGCGGTATGTTTGTTGTAAAGACCCCATGAATGCCCTGCTTGACCCTGTTTAATTTCTTATCCCAGTGGACTGAACATCTCTACAAAAACCTTAAAGGACTAGCACTTGGAATTTCATGTACTATAAGAAATTATCAGAGGATGTCATTTTTATTTCATCCTTTTTTCGCACTTATATTTTTGGTAGTGGTAGCCGCACCTTGGTTGTGACACAGCTCGATATCGACTACCTTGGCTTTCGGTCACTAAAGGAGATCAGCGACGGAGATGTGGTCATTATCAAAAATCACAACCTTTGCTACACAGATGACAGCCACTGGAAGAGGTTTTTCAAATCAGGAGGCCAAACTGCAACAGTCAATGAAAATGCAAATGCTACCATTTGTGGTGAGATTTCCTTTGCTTTTCAGGCATTTAATTTTGCAGTGAACCAACAAATTTCAAAACTGGGGCAATTGTCAAGAACTCTGTTTAAAATTTTATATCTGGTTTTAGCCCTGAGGAATAAGATCTGTGACAGGAAGTGCACAGCAGACGGCTGTTGGGGCCCAGGCCCGGACATGTGTTTCGCCTGCCGTGACTACAGCCGCGGCGGGAGTTGTGTTGACTTCTGCAACATCCTGGAGGGGTAAGGGAAGAATCTGGGCTTGATTCCTTTTTAAGCATTGAAATCTGCTGTCCTCTATTTCAGACAAACAAACAGTCTGAAACATCAGATCTCAGTGCGAGATAGTTCATTTCTAAAAGTCTGTTGTCATACCATGAGTATTTCCAGACTATGTCATTAGATAAATTAGAGGATTATTGAAAGAAAGCTGAAGATCCAGGGTATTTCTGAAGTTAAATCTCCAGAAGATGTAAGACAAACATTGGTGGAAAAATGGCACATAGCACTCACATCTGTTTATCTTTGGAGATATTTGTCAAACATTGAATCTTGACATGCTTACAGTTTAACTTGGCCCTCCAAAAAGCAGATCAAATGAAGCTGTTTGAATTGAAGCTGCCCTGCAGCAACAGTCTGTCAGCTTTGTTAATTTTATTTAATTTTTTTGCAGCAAGCCACGGGAGGCGGTCATGAATAAAACCTGCATGGAGTGTGACCCTGAGTGTCTACGCATGAACGGGACAGCAACCTGTCGAGCGCCGGTACGTATATTTTGTGCAGTTAAAAAAAAAGACACTCACACTTAGCACATTTGTGAACATAATTGATGAACATCTTAACATTAATGCTGCATGAAATCCCTTCCAGAAGTGTCAGCGATTTCTCCATCAGCGGCAGCTTTAGCAGATCATCCTGCAGGGCAGCCGCAAGACATGTTGTGTTTGAAGGAGGGGTGTGACTGTGAGATGAAATTGGCTAACTGTTTGCTTTTTTATGCGTATAATCCTGTATTTTGATTAAAACAAGTTTAGGCCTCTACTTTTTTAAAAATATAACAGGGGAAATGTATGCCATCATTGTCAACAACAAAAATGCTGACTGAGTAAAGATGCTCACCTGTGGTATTAAAACGTTAAGATACTGCAATCCTGTGCAGAAGATAAACACAGCGCCTTGGAAAATTATCCACACCTCTGGAAGTTTTTCACGTTTTCTCACATTACAGCCACAGTCTTCAGTATGTTTTACTTGGATTTTATTTGACAGAGCACTGCAAAGTAGCTTATAATTGTGAAGTGGAAGAAAAATTATACGTGGCACTGGCATCCATTTGAGGCGGTAGCTTGTAGAATGAAATTTTGCTGCAATTACAGCTGCAAGTCTTTTGGAGTACTGTAAGTCTCTAGGTTTGAACATCTAGAAACTTGAGCTTTTGTCCAATTCTATTTTCCTAAGTTAATTTCTTCTCTCAGTCTGTATTGAGAGCACCAGTGAACATTGATTTGCTTTTTCTAGAGGGTGTTTCTCTACACTGAAAAAAGAAAATAGTTAAATAGTTGAACCAACTTAATTGAATTTCTTCAATTAATAATTAATTAAATTAAGTTTATCCAACTTAATTTATTAAGTTGGTTTAATCTGACAAACTTAAGTCAGTCATACTCAAACCATTTAGTTTACTTCAAATAAATAAGTAAACTAATAAAGGATCTTTTTTTAAGGTATTTTGGCTCAGGTTGCCTTTATATGACAGAAGTTAGACAGGAAAGTGGGGGAGACATGCAGCAAAGGTCATCAGTACGGGAATCGAACCTGTGACACATGTCGAGGATTAAGGTCTCCTTTTGTGGGTTGTGCTCTACCCTGCGCCACCACAGCACTCTGGTTGGTACAGGATCTGTCCCTGGTGAAGCTTGCGTCATGACGTCAGACCTAGGATACAAACATGACATTGAACTTAATTGTTTCAAATAAAATCTAATTAAAAAGTTCCTTTAAGTTAAAAATCTGTAACTTTTAGGTTAATTCAGCACAAAAAAGCAATTTATCATCACCACTTATTACCAAAAGTATTAAGTCGGATTAATGTAAATAAGTCTATAACATGAACAACACCCCAAATGTATTTTTATTTGGCCCCGTACTGCATTACTGAGCCATCCTAACATATGAATCTGTTTTGATCTAATCTGTTTCTTTATATCACTGTCTCTGTCTGGTGTTTGAAAATCTGCAAGATTTTCCTCCAGGACTGCTTTGTGTTTAACTCGATCCTTCTTCTTATGAACTCAGGTTAATGTATGCAAAAAAGCCTCTCCGCATCATGATCCTTCCAACACCATGTTGCATGCTTAATTTTTTAGGGTTATCAGATATAAAAAAATAAAAAAAACACTCTATTTTTTATTTTCCTTCAAGGGGAATGGATTTTGCAGACATTCTCCGCATTTATTAGGATGATAAATGCAGCTTTCTTTGAAGAATTATTATTGTGATATTTGACAATGTAATATTTGCAGCAATTGCCATTAGAGTTGTAAATATGAAAAGTATGTTGTTGTTTTGTTTTTTTTTCTTGTAGGGTCCTGGAAACTGTACAAAGTGTGCCAACTTTCAAGACGGACTGTACTGCGTGCCCCGTTGTCCCCAAGGCGTGCCGGGAGAGGGTGACACCTTGGTGTGGAAATACGTAGATGAAAAACGAGTGTGCCAGCTGTGCCACAAGAACTGCACCAAGGGGTAAACACGGTTGATACCAGAGAGCTGAACATTAAGTTTCTGAGTTGCAAATGTTTGTTTGGTGGAACAATGACATGAATCTGAAAGGGTTCAGCTAAGTTTACCGAAGTCAGGAGATTTTATTGGAGACAAAATTAAAAAAAAGAGACAAGTATGTTGATATGTTTTTCCAGATATTGTTGCCCTCTTCATTTGAAGTCTCCATTGGTTTCCCTTTTTTATTGTATTTATTTATTCTTTAGCTGCAGTGTTTAATTTTAGTGGTCTGTAGTCCTTTGTGGAGCAAAACCATACCAATACAAATCTGAAATGAAAGCGAGCCAAATGTTCCCTGTGATATACAATCAACACTGAGCCTTGGTGGTATATGGATGAGTGAGAAGGAAAATGGGTCTGACATACCTTCAGACCACTGAGAGCAGTCATGTTACTGGGTCTTTTTTGTGTGTCTTGTAAAGAAAGAAGAAACTGATACATATTTCTAAAACATTTCAATAGCTTGGAAATGTGGAAATAAATAGTTCCCAGCTGAACTGAGTGATTTATGAATCCATTCAGAATATTTAGTCTGAGTTGAATATTTTTGCTGGCAGAAGTAAAGAAGAGTAGGACGTGTAGCAACAGTCATAGGTTTTTGATGGTTACCGCCTGCAAAGCCTGGTTTTCCTTCATGTTGTTGTGTTTATGGACCATGTATTCATTAGATTTGTTGTGTCTTCAGGTGTGTGGGACCAGGTCCTCAAGGTTGCCAAGGTGAAAGGTGAGCTTACATTTGACTGAACACGTTTGAGCCATTCACAGTTTGAATGTTACTGTGTAAGTGTGGCATAGGACAAATGGAAACGCAATGAACTCAATGACAAATTAACTTGATTAATTTGAGCCCTTTTAGTCAGAATTAGTTAGGTGTTTTCAATCAATAGGAAATGTTTCTTGAACAAACTGTAAAAGTATGGAGAACTATGCAATCTGAATACCTTTTTTTCCAGCAGCAAATGTTGTCCTTTATTCCATCTACCTTCCCTATATATTTCTATCCTTCCTCAATCCCTTTTTTCTTCTTTGTTTTCATTTTCCCTCATGTTCCTTTGTTCCATTCTCATGTTCTTTCCTTCTTTTCTATCTTTCATCCATGTTTCCTTTTTGTCCTTTGTTGGTTCTTTCCTTCTTTCCTTTTTTCTTTCGTGTGTTCCTTTCTACCTTTTTTCCTTCTTTCTGTTCTTTGTTTTCCTTTCCTCCTCCTTTCATTCCTTCCTTCCTATCTGCAATAATTAAGGAAACTTCAGTAGAACTGAGTTTGTAAAGTGTATTGAATTTTTATATAACATTGGTTCAGGAACCTTGATAGAATGACAAACATTTTTTATCCACCACATTTAATTTATCAAAGTTTTACTTCCAAAAAGAAGTTGATTGATTTTATACTATAACTCAAACAAAGCAGATCTCTGAAGACCACCAAAAAAGAAGTAGTCAATCCTCATCAAGCTGGAAAATGTTACCAATTTATCTCTGGGATCTGTTTGGACTCCGACAATCCGCAGTCAGACAGGTTGTGTACAAATGTGGGGAAACTCGAGATCATTGTTACTCTGACCAGAACTGGTTGACCAACGACTATCGGTCACGTCATGAAGAAACCCAGTATAACTTCTAAGAAACTGAGCAGTCCTTTCCCACATTGGCTAAGATTTAAGGGTGTCATCTTGTGAACACTGATCAACAATGGTGTTCATGGAAAAGCTGCATGGAAAAAGCTGCTGCCTGCCAAAAGTATAAGCCTTGCTACCTGTGTGCAGATTGTCACAGGAACTGTGGTCAAGGTGCTGGACATTAGACTGAACTACTTTTGAGAAGCAACAGGAAAACCATAAGCACACAATTCGTGCAATGGAAGACAAACTACGCTTTTGTGGTGACTGAGTCAATGCTATAATTTCAAGCAAAAAGAAATACGATAAAGAGACTAGAACAGACCAATTTTTGTAAGTTCAAGCAAACCCGATCCGGAGTCAAAAAGAATAGGCATTGGAATGGTCTCTTCAGCTCACCACAAAGGTTTTCAATTAGACTTAGGCCTCTCGACTGAGATGGCCGTGGAAGAAGGGTGACTGTGTCTTGATTTAGTGTTTTCTTTTGGAGCATAAATCTGCTGAAGATAACGCATTTTCAGCTTAGCTTTAGAAATTATATGCCTGGAAAAATTAACAAAGTTAATATGAAATTATTCTACTGTAATAAAAAAATAGTTAATTTTAATGTTGTTGTTTTTTCAGCAGGCCAACAAACTAATTTCCATCTGTTTAAAATATGTTTGTATCAGTTTTTCTGGTTCAGTTTATCTACTTTTTCTTCTCTTGTGTCTCTATGAATGCTAGTGTTCTTTATATTTATATACTTACACATTTTTATATATACTTCTGGAAGGCCTTCAGGTCTCTCCATAATTGCAGCTGGGGTTGTTGGTGGGCTGCTGGCAGTTCTGATCGCAGGCCTCTCTGTCTTTGTGCTCCTACGCCGCCGCCACATCAAGAGAAAGAGGACAATGCGCAGACTGCTCCAGGAGAGAGAGGTAAGGAGAGACAGCTTAAGCTCAAAGCACAAATGCACAAGGTTTTTTTTTTTTTTTTTTTCTGGTCATGTTTCTATGTGTCCCACTCCCTCCGTGCAGCTAGTTGAACCTCTCACTCCGAGTGGACAGGCACCAAACCAAGCTCTGCTGCGAATACTGAAGGAACCAGAGTTTAAGAAAACTAAAGTGCTGGGATCAGGAGCCTTCGGTACAGTTTACAAGGTAATTACAGTTTTGGCTTGCATAATGGCTTATTGTAAAATAGAAACTCAAGTACTGAGCAGTTTTGAAACTCTGTTGCTCCGTCATGCTGACTTTTCACAGATCTACATGTGTTTTCAATTTTTCAATTACAGCACATTTTTAACTTGCTACATCATGCATGACTGGCTTCATTGTTTCTGTCAGAGCCGTTGCTCTAATCACATTTGGGGATTTGTATTTAGGACACAGAAATCTGTGCTTTAGACTGTCTGTTTATTTCCATCCTTAATTAAGAGGTAAATCTTCTAATAGAGGACAGATAAGTCAAATACAGTGTGCAAGTGTGTATTTTGGTGTTTGTAGGACTGATTAGAATGAAGAGTTAATTTATTTCATTAATGCCTCTGTAAATGGGAAATTGGGAAAGAATCTGGGTTTTATATCTACAAAGGGATATTTCAAGCTTTCATTTCGGATTGTTTCGATGATTATGGCTTACAGCTACTGAAAGTTCAAAATTCAAAGTTTTAGAATAATTTCCGAAGAGACCAATGAAAATATTTTAATAAAGAGAGTTGAGGAAAGCTTCAGGTGACAGCTGTTAAAACACACTGGATCTACACCAGCAAGTGTCTCAGTTCCCCAAAACATCACAAACTGAGCACCTTCTTCCTGCCACATTTTATTCTTCCAGTCAACTTTGTAAATTCAACCCTATGTGTATAGCCTGGTTCAGCCTGTTCTTTGTTAATGAGTCTTTGTGGCTTCTTCTCCTAATAGTTTGTCAGTGATGGTCTGCTGGATAACTATCAAAAGAGTCTTCCCATAATTGTGTGGGGCATGACAAAATATTTCTGTTGGTTGTGTATATCAGTTTGCGTGTTATGACTATAATATGAGTTTTGCTAAACAGTTTGTGGGTTGTTGTGATTAAAAAGTAAATAAGTAAGTTAAAATTTCCAAAATATTGCAAACAAAACTGAAAACTGTTGATGAGAAAGCTATTAAACGTGCATGTATACAAATCTTTATAATCACTTTCTACATTGTATAATATTCCTGTGTCTCTTGACATTTCAAGCATAGAAAATGATACAACAGAAACACTGTGTTCTTACAGGGTCTTTGGGTACCAGAAGGAGAGGATGTGAAGATCCCAGTGGCTATCAAGGTTCTGAGAGAGGCCACATCACCAAAAGCCAATCAAGAGATCTTGGATGTAGGTTTTCTCATTTTTTCTGTGGGGGTGAGGGATTGTGGTCTTCAAGTTGAAGGAGATGCTTGGGATAAGATAAGAGACGTTCAATAAATGTGGTATTTTTCTCATCTACTTTGGTTGTGCCTGAGTTTTTAATTGGAAATGAAAGTGAAAGGAAATATCAAAATGTTTTCGTGTCATCTAAGAAAAAGGATGAGGTTAGGCTTTTATTTATTGCTGTGAGTCGCTGTCAGCTGATTGCCAGAAGAACTTCAATTTATCTGGGAGTTTATAGCAAACCCAGACGATCTTTTTAAGCTAACGAGGGCTTGTTTTCTTTGCAATAAAATGTGTCACATTACACACAGAGTCTCTTGTGGAGTTTTGCGAAATAGGATTCATTCATTGGAGGGCAACATGTAGGCGTTGGTGTGTAATTAAGAAGATGAGGTGCTCGGAAGTGAAATGCAGCTTCAAAGCCGCAGGCTGTTCTAGTTCACCTTTACAAACAGAAAAATCAGTGTCTCAAATCTTGTGTTTTGTGGTCATGCTGCTGGGTTTTCCTTGTGCATAAATCCTGCCATGTACATGAATTCACATCAAAGTCTAACTCTGGGGCTTGGAGAAAAAAAAGATTAAGATCTTTGAAGTCTTCTTTTTTATCTTGCTGTCAGAATAACAAAGCTCCATGCAAGGGGTTTATTTACTGAACAGCACTGACACGCAGTAATAAGCATGAAGAAAATATTTGGCCTGCAGTTATTACAGCAGAGACAGGGAACATACCAAGTAAAGCTTGATTTAAAGTACTGTTTGCTCACGTCTCCATGCGAGAAGCAGAAGCCGTTTTTTTCTTCCTTTTTTTTTGTGCTGGCTTTCCATATATTTTTTTGAAAGCAGCTTTTCTGGTATGATGACTGAGAGTTTCCACTCTCAGGCAATAAAATAGAGCAGGCTGTGTGTGACCGCTGCTAAGAGACTTATCCCCCAACACTCTGTATCCCACAGATGTTTCTCAAGCTATCAGTTGCTTGGATAAACATGTACATTTCTACCAGGAGTTCTGCAAAATGGCCTTCAAGACATAATTCTTTTTGCTGTGTTTTTACAGTGTTGTTTCAATCCTAAAAAACAGATATAACATGCAATGTGTTCATGTGCATTATAGGAAGCTTATGTGATGGCCAGTGTGGAACACCCGCATGTGTGCCGTCTGCTGGGTATCTGCCTCACCTCAACGGTTCAGCTCATAACGCAGCTGATGCCGTACGGCTGCCTGCTGGACTATGTTAAAGAAAAAAAGGACAATATTGGCTCCCAGCACCTGCTCAACTGGTGTGTTCAGATAGCGAAGGTGAGCGAATCACTTCTTATTTTACTTTTTGCTATTTATATAATACAATGCTTCATCCAGCACATTGAACTTTTGTTAAAAGATCTGCTGTCATGCCTTAGTTCACTCCAAACCACTTGTTTGATTAAAGGGTATGAACTACCTGGAGGAGCGCCACCTAGTGCACCGTGACTTAGCAGCCAGAAATGTCCTGGTCAAAACTCCTCATCATGTCAAGATCACTGACTTTGGACTGGCTAAACTCCTCAACGCAGATGAGAAAGAATACCATGCAGATGGAGGAAAGGTCGGTTAGGTCTTAAAGGCGCAGTGTGTTATTTTTGTTGTTTTTTTATTATGATGGAATTGGGCCATCTATGGCACCACGTTAATCATTTTAATTTTATCAAAGTTATTAAACCTTTTTATGTTCATGTTTTTGAGAAAATTTAAATGATAACGTAAAAAATTATAATAATAAAAGACATCTACACAATATGAGGAATGCAAGAATACGAAGTACTTTCAAATAGTCATACACTACAGACTAAAAGTTTTGAAACGTGATTATATTTAATACAAAATTAGGATTGATTCATTGGTATATTTTGCAACAAGATAAATTATTCTATCAATCTAGAATGTGTTTTCAGAACAATTTTTCACCTTTTCAGGGACTCTTTTTCTTGTCCATGCTTTTTTAGTAACCACCTCTGACTTGAAGAACATCATGGCATTCGTGTTAAAATGCAAACTGTAATTTTTTGCGTACTTTTGCGCTTTAGTTGTGACTCAGGAAAATCTTCTTGGCACTTTTTTCTTTTGTAAAATTTATAAAATGTATTTCTTAGATCTCATAGCATTATTATACTCGAAGATAAATTAAGAAAAACTGTAATTTATTGAAAGCAAAAGTAGATTATCCTGTCGACATCTCACAAAATCTGTGAAACTCACTTAAGGTTTATTAAGAGAAGCAAAAAATTAAAGTTGTGTCCAAATACTTGTCCTATATTGAGCTTCCCTTTAGACTTTTGACCTCTAGAGCAGTTAGGTTTACTGAAACTTACAAATAACCTCATTCACGTCATTCATTGTTAAATATCGGCAAACTAGCTCTAAAAGCTTTCTTACAGTGGAAACTGTTTATAAGTTATTCACTTTAATTTCTTATTTGCTAGATATGCTGCCAAATCTAAAAACATCTTTTTATTTGGGTTAGGGCTGAAACGATTCTTCTAGTGATTCGAGTACCTCGATTATTACAATTCCTCGTGGAAATCTATCCTGCCTCGAAGCCTCGTTATATTATGTTTCATTATTTAGCGCACCGTGTTCCGGCCGGGACTTTATTTGCGTTCTCACTTCCGCCTGAGTTGTTGACGAAAGCTAAATGTTAGCAGCATAACGTCCAGTTTTCAAGTTCGGCCTGGGAGGATTTTATTGAGTCATGATAATGTCTGGGTTTTTGTCTTTTTCCGGGGGACCAATAAGCATCTTAAAATGACGGCAGCGATGCCTGGAGTTCGGCGTGATTATTTATACAGATAAACGGATAGACTGAACACTGCGGGCGGCTGTGCTTTAGATGCGTAGCTTTACTGAAAATAC